>CAUYRH010055189.1:0-14728 GCA_963574655.1 Perodicticus potto | reverse complement strand
TGATGGGCTGATTTTATATACAATTTAGAATGTTTGTGTCAAACTGGTTAACATAGCATTCACTTCATTTAATTGTTGTTTTTAGACATTTATACCCTACTTTTAATATATGTGACATGTACCCTTGCAATATGCACAATACTTACTTGGTTTTTAGGTCCTGCTTAAATTTCATACCCATGGTGAGAGTTTCACAAGCTTCCCCCTATTCCTGGACATGGGCAGAGCTATCCTTTACTGGATGTCAGTTCGTATGCAGGAATTTAACATCAACTCTCTTACTTTGTCTTCTTTACATCACTATGAGGTAGCTATTGTCATCTGAGCTTGATTCTCTGCATAGGCGGTATCTGTAACTGATGATTTTCAGTCTTTTCCTTTCCTGCCTCTGCCAGACAACACCACATGTCCAGAGAAGAATTTATATGCCTCACACTGCTCCCCACTTTGCAAGACTAGAAGGAAAATACCAGATCTTTTCAGCTGCAATATCCTGGCTGCCAAGGGAGGAAAAGAGAGGCAGCTGTTCCTCCAAGTACACGCCGTGCCTGTTATCCAAATGGGCACTGGCAGGCTCCGGGCGGAAGCTCAACAGGAATGTTGGGCTTATGGTTTGGAACTAGATTCCACCCTGAGGAAGCCTAGCTCATAGCTGGTCCATTGCACTATTTGAGAGTTCAATGGTGCACGCGCCCTCTCTGGTCCCAACAGTTAGAATATGACTGAGGGATCGCGCAACTCCCTACAGTGGGGATAGAAGACCATGAATGACTTCCAGTTTAAAATTTATTTCATTGTTCCCTTAAAAAAACATGAAAGCATGAGGAAAACACAGTCTTTGGAAAACATTGTATAGTAGGAATTCAGGAGCAATTTTAACTTTTGCTACTTTTAAGACTGGCGAAGGCAGATTGATAGTAATAATTGTTGTCATAACTATGTAACCTCTTAAAGCAGAACTGTACCACTAGTCTGAAAGGAGTGAGAATGCTCCTTTATTTTCTATTCCATTCTGGATCAGAGACCTGATGCTTTATCAACCAGATACCCATTTTGAGACAGTGCAAATACTTTTCCTTTCTGTTCTTATCTTTTGACCAATCTTTTTAGACAAATAATAGTCAGAAAAGAGTTTTTTAGAAAATAAGGAGAGGCTTATGCTGGGAGAAGTGCTTTACACATATTAGGTATTCAGTAGCTATTTGTTGAATGAATGAGTAAATGATTCCCAGAGAGGCTATCAGCTTTGCAGTAAAGCATTGCAGATGGGGCCTAAGATTGGCTTAACGTTCATGGCAACACAGGGTAAGGATACACATGTACATACATATATCTTTATCCTGAGTTACAAGTGCAGAAAATGTATACATTTGATCCTATCTTAATGTAACAGAAGAAAGCTAGAATCAAGCAGACCAGAAACAAGAATTGTGGTTGAATCTGTTTCCCTCATAATAATACAAGGAAATTCCACTAGAACTTAAGTGGTTGTGAATGAAGCCAAGCACCACTCATGTATCACGTCCAAAATCAAATATGAACCTATGCAGAAAACAGCAATAAAACAAGCAACGAACATGCAAGACTTTCCCCCAAATTGATAAAAAACAGGGAAAGAGACAACTAACTAAAGACTCCAGAGGAAGAGTACACCTCTGTGAATGACTTATTACAAAAATCTCCTGACATGTTTTGAAAGCTTGAAAAGATATGTAAGATGTAATAAAACAGGCCATTTATGAAACAGGAGCAAAAAGGTAAAGGGAAAAATCTGTTGAGATGCCACATAAGATAAGGATGATCTACAATGAAAATAGACATGAATGAAGAAGATGAGGAAAGGTGAAACGAAAGGTAAAAATTAGGGCCACACCTACGGTGCATCTTAGAAGGGTACAGGTGAAACTTATTAAATGCAGAATACAAATGTCTTCATACAATAACTAAGAAAATGCCATGAAGGCTGTGTTGATCAGTTTGATGAAAATAGTTCAGATTGTATATGAAACCAGCACATTGTACCCCTTGATTGCACTAATGTACACAGCTATGATTTAATAATAAAAATAATAAAAATAAGCCTGTGACTCAGTGAGTAGGGCGCCGGCCCCATATACCAAGGGTGACGGGTTCAAACCCGGCCCTGGCCAAACTGTAACGAAAGAATAGCCGGACGTTGTGGCAGGCGCCTGTAGTCCCAGTTACTTGGAGGCTGAGACAAGAGACTGGCGTAAGCCAGGAGCTGGAGGTTGCTGTGAGCCACGAAGCCATGGCACTCCACCAAGGGTGACAAAGTGAGACTTTGTCTCTAAAAACAAAAAAACAACAAAACAAAACAAAACAAAACAAAAATAAAACCATATACTGTAAAAAAAAAAAGAAACGTAAAAATTAGGTATCAGTGGATGGCACCTGTGGCTCAGCAAGTAGGGTGCCGGCCCCATATACTGAGGGTGGCGGGTTCAAACCCGGCTCAGCCAAACTGCAACAAAAAAAATAGCTGGGAGTTGTGGTGGGCGCCTGTAGTCCCAGCTATTCGGGAGGCTGAGGCAAGAGAATCACCTAAGCCCAAGAGCTGGAGGTTGCCGTGAGCTGTGACACCACGGCACTCTACCGAGGGTGACAAAATGATGCTCTGTCTTTAAAAAAAAAAAATTAGGTACCAGTTATGTAGAGAACAGAACTAAGTCTCAGATATTTCTTTAAAACATATTTACATTGGCTACTGGTTTCATATTAGCATTGAGTACATTCTACATTTTCTTTTCCATTCTTTTGTTACTTTACTGAGAAGAAAGTGTTTCAACTCCATCCAAATTAATACAAGAAAACAACAAACAATGCTCACATAGGAGAAATACTCATTTCAAGTCAAGTTGGAGGGAAGGGGAGAGGTGGGGGTTTGGGGGTGCGCCCACTGAATGGGTACTATGTGGGGGTGTATGGCACACCTTTTGGGTGCAGGACCTAGCTACAAGAGGGACTCCACCTAACAAATTCAATATTGTGATGTGGTTGTTTGTATCCTCACATTAACCTGAAATTAAAAAGAACTACACTTGATAAATGGGCTTATTAGTACAGTTATGTCTTGAAGAACTTAGTCTCAGAAGACTTTCTTCTCTGCTAAAATATAAATTTAAATAAAATGTAAATGTAGACATGAAAAATATTTAGAGTTAAACTTTCCAATATCTGATAAGTAAACAGGAAAAAATCAGATGGATAAATGTTGAAATGAAAAAGGTTTATAAAACAAAGAAAAATTTAAATTTTGTAAAACCCTCTGTGCGAATCTCCCTTTCAATACATTGGAAAGCACTGATGAAGTGAATGAATCTTACCTGAGAAAAATGTCTTATATTTGCCCAAAAACAAGTAAAATACTTGAGTATGTCATTATCCAAGTACCAAGTGGAGGAGAGTTATCAAATAATTATACTGGCAAAGGTTTAGACAGTGAGGAAACAAATTATTCTTTTCAACATATTTTTATTATATAAACTATTTAAAAGCTTAGAAAACTATCAGAATATATCCAGATTATTTTATAAAGGTAGCACATATTTATTCACAAATCTGGCAAACACAGCACATATAAAGAAGAGAAAAATATTTTGAAAGGACTTAAAAACTAACATTGAATTTGAAAGCTTTGCAAATAATCCATGGTCAATAGCATTTATCTAAAAAATGTAAGATGATTTAATTTAAGAACATTTATAAGAAAATTCTTCACATTAATAGTTGACAGAACAAAGTATACAATAATCTCAATAAATGTGGAGATGGCATCGATGAAAATTAATATCTAAAAACAGGATATAAGGAAACTATTAGCAATAAATAAAAATTATTCACCTTAAACCAACAAGTATCATTCTTTCAGCATGGCAGAAGGGGAGTTGAGGACGATTTTAAAGCTTTGTGTAACTAGAAGAATGAAATTAATTGCTGTTTCTTAAGGTGGGGAAAGTTAAGGTGGAAGCTTGTTTAGGGGAGAATATCAGAAACTCCATTTGGGAAACATTAGGTTTGCCGTGTTTGTTAGACCTCAAGTAGAGGTGAGTGTAGCCAATTGCTCCTGTAAATCTGGAGTTCAGAAGAAAGGTCTGGGCTAGAGATTTTTAGAAAATGTGAATTATCAGCATATTGTTCTCAATAACTATGACATGAGGCAATGAAGGAAGACTAAAACTCGAGAGAAACTCCTGTTTAGAAGAAATCTCGTTCCAGTTCTGACGTCACAGAAACAAAATAAGTGTACCCTTTCAATTTTATTATTTAATAGGCTTTTGGAAGTAGTCTTGAAAGATATTAAAGGTATAATTATTGGTTAGCAATCAAAACTTCTCAACAATATTATTTGTTTCTGTGACAGCTTGTACTGCTGGGCTGTCTTTTGACCCTCTGGCTGTGCCTTTAAGTCTCCTGTGGGGCTCATCTCCTGGGTGGCTCTAACACACGTATTGTGTATGAATGATGGTTTCTCAGCATGACCATTGATGGATTCTGACATAAGAGTATATATGAGCTTTAAAATAAGATATTGCCAGGTCTAAAGTGCAACTCAGCAATTCGTGTGTTTTGCATAATTACTGCTCGATTTCCTGATCTAAATTATAATATATCTGTAGTGATAGTAGTGCTATCTACCTTTCAAGGGTGTTTTGAAGGTTAAATGAGAAAGGGTATATAAAATAAATAGTTAGGCTCTTGGTAAAAGGTTTATATATGTTTATTAAGTAAGTGTATAAATGATAAGCTGTCTTAGAACCTGAAGGAGACAGCCCTATACATGCACACTAATATGTTCTCAGGATAATAGCGGAGTACATTACTTAAGATGTAATATGGAAAACCTCAAAGCTGTATTCTCTATTTAAAACAGAGTCTTTTTCTTTCCCCCAGAGCAGCTGCCACCCTTCTTTGAGGTTTAGAGCTTATACCCTTAGTGAAGTCTTCTCAGACATCCCCCTCTGCTGGGACAGATGGTCAAACCTCTGAAAACAAAAGGAGAAATGTCTGGAGAGAAAAGGAGATGGATATCCAGCCTGCTGCCTGAGGGAAACCTTCCCTTTCTCTTGGCATTTTGTGGCTAACAATGCCTGTGACTCTCATTTCACACTGTGAGTCTCCCAGCAGAGGCAATGTTTCCCTTAGTTTTTCAGGATTTAAATTAGGCTGTCTGCACCACATGGTTTATAGATGAGTCCATGGTTTGTAACACAAAGACACAATTGGAAACAGAACAATTTGAATTTTACAGTATCTAGCACGAAGGGAGGTAACAAAGTCTTCCTGATGATGGAGGCTACAAATTCATTTATTCACTCAACAAACACCATCTGGCCAAAGGCAGGTTATCAAACTACTGCTATCAATACAACCTATGGCTTTAAGGGTTTTAGAAGACAGATTTTTCTTTGGCACATGCAATCTGGGCCCCGTGGCTGGGAATAGCACAAGTGTTTGCCATTCTCCAGGATTGCTGTCCCACTCCTGCCTCAGAGATGACAGAGGCACACGGGTGGGGCTTGTTTATCACCTACATCTCACCCTCATCCCTACAACCCTAGGAAGAGATGCTGGCAAGTTTATAAGTATATAACGTGTTTGTTATTCAGCTCAAATTGCAAACTGAATAGTGGTGTCTTTGTGTCTTAGCATTCATTCCATATGCTAATGTTAGTGACTTGGATTGGAAGCAGTGATGAAGTCGCTGAAGAGAAGTGGGCATTTGGTGGCATATGTATGTATCTGTGTGTGAATCTTTAAGGATTGCATGATTTTGCTTGTTTCGTTTTCAATTTTCACGTATGAATGTCTCTGTAATCCCAACCAGACTGATGCTTTTCGTGAAGCTAGGTCATAGCCTCAAGATTTTTGGTACTCCCTCCTGTGTTTGGAATACATTCAGCTCCATGCTTTATACATGGTAAACACAGAAATGCCCATTTAGTGAATAGATCAGAATCTGATGTAATAAAAGAAAGAAAGGGGATTAAATGGGCATGGATAGGATAGGATGAAAGGAAGTGATGACAGGAGCTCTCAATTGGTGGGTGAGAAGGTAGAGAAGGGGACGGTTGTCCTAGGGTTTCATATTCTTATGTCAAATTTCAAAAGATTATGAAACTCAGTTCTATGACAGAGAAGCATATTCCCAAGGAGCTTGGATTCTTATACATCAATAATTCCCCTCAAAGTCTAGGATTCTAGGACTCTTAGCTCTTGAGAAGCTATGTTTGGAATTTAAGACGTGACTTTCACTGGGACATTGCCTGTCCCTATTAGCGTACCACGTGTGTAGTTCTGAGCACCAGGAGAAGTCTGTAGCCCCTGCTGCATGATTGATGCTCAGTTAATTCTTTCTGGATGGGAGATTAGGGGTTCTGAAGGGGTGGTGGTGGGTGTGAAGTACACTAAAGCAACTTTAAGTGATACATTGAGCCAGTTGCCTTGGGAGGTTACTAGTACTTAGTGATAGTTCATTACCATTTACTGAACCCCATCACTATGTGCCAAACACTATTTATTATGCAATTGTCCCATTTAAAAGCTCTGACAATCTGATCAGTTAGGCAGTTTTAGATGAGGAACATGAGATTTAGTGAAATTAAGGAGCCAAGGTCACACATTTGGCCAATTGTAGAGCTGAGAAGATGCTTTCTTCTATATTGTGCTACCTCTAATATTTACTTAGCTTGGGGATTTCATTGACTATGGACTATGAGTTAGAGGCAGATTTGAAGAAATTTCCAGGCACACTTCTACTGTTACTCTGTTGGATTAAATTAGCTACCTCCCATGTGTTAGGCAGTGTGCTAAGCACTTAATAGGGATTATGGAATTCTATCCTCATAAATGCTACTGCTACATGCATTATAGGGGCAAGACTCCTACAACTTTGTGCTCAGAAGGAAATACAATTTTATACTTAATTATATCCAGTACGTGATAGAAGCTATTGGGAGGCACTTCTCCATAAGTGTCCTGTGACCATAGGCACTGGTTGCTTTTGTTCTAGACAATCATTTCAAAGGGGTTTGTATAGGGAACAGCTTTGGAATATAGAAATAGTATTTCTCACTGGAGCAAAGGGCAGAAATGCTCAATGTCTGGTATAATCAAGAGAGTAAGATACTCTATCTATTGCCATTGCTATAATAAAGTATCCTTTGTTTTGGATCTTTTGTCTTACATCTTACATCAGCATCCATGAAACAGTTGCAAATTAACTTATTGGTTTAAGTAAGGCAAAAATCTCAGCCCCTTCATAGCTCTGGTCAAAAACCTATATTTAAATTCATGCCAGTTTGACTTCCAAACCCATGTTCTTTACTGTTGTACTTCTGTGCCAGAAGTTTCACATTTGGAGGGAAAGTTACATAAATAGAATAATAGCATCTAGCCTCCTTCCTCCTCATGGGGCCATATTTTCATTCAGAGTATTGCCGGGGGAAAAATGGAAGTTTATACTTTTATCTTGAAGCCTCCACCTCTGTTTGTTTTCCTGTCCTTATGTCCTTTAGAAGGTGTTTTGAACTCTAATAGTGAACCCCTCTTTCACTAACTAAGTGGGATGTAGAGGAAGTAGACTCAGTGTCTGCTGACTCTGTGAGGGATGAGGCAGTGACTCTACCTGGGTCAGGGAAGAAAAAATACCCAGGTCACCCATCACTTTGTTGTTCATTTCACTTGTCTTCGTCACTCAAAGGGAAGGACAGGTCTAAATTACAGTCATTGGGTTCTCATGCCCATTAGTAGTTATAGGTCCAAACTTATCCTGTTAGCTGAATTTAACAGCGATATCTTCCACATGTATAGTTCTTTACAATTTACAAATTACAACAAGACAAGCAATAGCTGTCCAATCACAGTAATCATTTTGAAATATAGAAAATAACACTGGCAGGTTAAGTGGCTTTCCCAGAATTACATGGTGCCAGAATAGGAATCGAGTCCAAATCTACTGATTTTCTTCCTAGTGTCTTTTTTGAAATAGTCTTTATCATTGAATACTTGGAAACCAGCCCTCATGACCTTTATAAAGCTGTCCATGCTTTAGTAAGAATAGAATAGGGAACCTAGGGATAAACCCAGCCAAGTATCGACATCTGATCCTTGGTAAACCAAACAAAGGCATACAGTGAGGAAAAGAATACTTAATTAATAAATGGTGCTGGGAAAACAGGTTAACCACATGCAGAAGACTGAAACTGGACCAGTAATTCTCACGACTTACAAAAATTGACTCATTGGTAAAAGTTTTAAATCTAAGACACAAAGAAATAAAAATTCTAGAAGAAAGTGTGGGAAAAACTCATAACAACATTGGCCTGGGAAATAGTTTTATGAAGAAGACCTCCCTGGCAATTTCAGCAACACCAAAAATAAATGAATGGGATATGATCAAACTAAAAAGCTTCTGTACAGCTAAGGGTACAACAATTAAGGTGTACAGACAACCTTCAGAATGGGAGAAGATACTCGCATGCTACAAATCTGACAAAGGGCTAACTAGAATCTATGGAGTCTCAAACTCATCAACAAGAAGAGAGCAAACAATCTCAATTATAAGTGGGCAAGAGACTTGAACAGAACCTTCATGGAAGAAGAGAAATGAATTGCTAACACCTGAAAAAATGCTCTTCGTCCCTAATCATCAGAAAGTGCAAATCAAAATCATTGTGAGATATCACCTAACCCCAGTGAGAATGACCCACATTGCAAAGTCTCAAAGCTGCAGATGCTGGCATGGATGTGGAGAGAAGGGAACACTTTTACACTGTTGGTGGGATTGCAAACTAATACATCCTGTAAGGGAAGAAGTGTGGAGAATTAATAGCCAAAAGTAGACCTTCCATTTATCCCTCCATCCCATTACTAGGTATCTACCCAGAAGAAAAAAATAATTTTGCCATAAGGACATTTGCACTAGACTATGTATCACAGCTCAATTCAGAATTGCCAAGATGTGAAATCAACCCAAGGGCCCATCGGCTCATGAATGGATTGATAAACGTGGTGTATGTATACCATGGAATACTATTCAGCCTTAAAGGCAGATAGAGACTTTACATCTTTTACATTTACCTGGATGGAGTTGAAGAACATTCTTCTTAGTAAAGTATCACAAGAATAGAAAAGCAAGTATCCAATGTATGCAATGCTAATGTGAAACCAACAGATAAACAACTGCACCCTTACATGAGAGAAAAACAAAATTAAATTCAAGTGGGGAGTGGGGGAAGGAGGGAGGTGATTGGTTAGCTCTCACCTAAGGTGCACAATGTAAGGGCATATAGCTCAACTACAGCTTGAACATTACCTAACAAATGCAAACAATGTAACCTAATCATTTGTACCTGCACACTAATCTGAAACAAATAAATAAAAAGAAATCAGCCCTCAGGCTCGGCACCTGTGGCTCAACGGGCTAAGGCGCCAGCCACGTACACCTGAGCTGGCGGGTTCGAATCCAGCCCAGGCCCGCCAAACAACAATGATGGCTGCGACCAAAAAATGGCCGGGTGTTGTGGCGGGCACCTGTAGTCCCAGCTACTTGGGAGGCGGAGGCAGGAGACTTGCTTGAGCCCAGAAGTTGGAGGTTGCTGTGAGCTGTGATGCCACAGCACTCTCTCCAGGGTGACAGCTTGAGACTCTGTCTCAAAAAAAAAAAAATTAATCAGCCCTCAGTTAACTTCAATTAAGCAACAATCAAGAAAAATTCATTTAAAAGAGAATTGATTGAAGCCTTACCTCTTTAATGGTTGAAACTACAGGAGAATATGGAGGCACAACTTGGAGTTTGAGGACCGTACAGTAAAAATTGGCTATCTAGACTGAAACCTCATAGTTGACCACCTCCCTACACTGACCACCTGCTTAAGTTGACATAATTTTCATGGACTGGACATGCGCCACATCTACTCAATGGAAATTCCTTATGTTGACCACTTGTGTCTGTTAATCAGTTTGTTATAGTCTCTTGGATGGTCAACTTACAGAGGTTCTATGTATATTAATAAAGCCATAAATTAATTCCATTTCTTTCCGTAGAATGGTGTACAACAAATCTGTCTCCCACCTACAGATTGGTACATATTTAATGGGCAATGTTATTCCTACCATATAGAAATGGTGTCAGATAATTTTCAGGACAGAACTATCTTCAGATGTAGTAGTGTCTCAAGAAGTTTCCTTTTTTTTTTTTTCCTTTCTAATTTCTTCAAACTTTCATTTATATATTATGTGAAAAGTACTGAGTTAATGGTTGAGAGGACCATAATGATGAATAAAAAGTAATCTTTCTCCTTGAATATTTTGCATTTCAAAAGCATTTTCAGGTATATACTCAACCAGCAACAACTCAAAATAGAATGAAATAGTGTTGCTGTAGAGAAGGGGTAAATCACTGTACTTGTGCAGGGGGATGTTAAATGATGTCCAATTAGTGCTAGTGATAATAGCTTTATGAGGCAGGTGCTTTTGAACTGAGTCTTCCTGAATAATTAAAATTCTTTCCTGGCAGAAGGAAGAGCAGAGATATAGGTATGGAAACGAAAATGAAAGCTACATTTTAGGGAAAGGCAAAAGTACAGGGTTCATGAAAAAAATGTAACAGGCAATTAAGATGGAGAATTAAGGTAGGACTAGGGTAAAGAGGTCTGCATGCCATTTACAGATGCTGGATATTAACCTGAGGCTATGAGGAGCCATTGACGTTTTCTGGGTGGAGGTGTAGCATGATTCATGCTTTTTATTTTATGTTTCCTTCTTAACACTGTGACATTATTAATTACATGTATGGGCCTCATTTTGCAGAACCACAAATGGAAAGTTATAAAACATAAGTTATTTTTCTCATATCATGATAGCGGTGACGAAGCAAAGCTTCCAGCCAAGCTGTCTCCCTCCTCAACTGCAGCTACTCGACATGGATAATCACCTCTTTAAAAGGCCTTTCCATTACTATTAAGGAACAAAAACAGAATGTTGAAGGTAAATGACCTGGTATAATTGCAGTTGGGATAATTAGCAGTCTCTTCTCATTTTCAAATTCAAGGATTCTCAAACATTAGTGTGCATATAAATGACTTGGAGTTCTGATTCATTAGTTCTGAGAAGGCATCTGGGATTCTCAGTTTCGAATAAGCTTCCCAGTGATCCAGATGCTTTTGATCCTTGAACAAAATTTTAGTAGTAAAGCTCTTTAACATGTGTTGTGTCCCCTCACCTGCTTTAAAGTTATGCATGAACTTGAAATTTAACATACTGTCCCCAAATGAGCTTAAAAGCATTTCCCCTTCATGTGTTGCTCCATCTGGGTTGTGTCTCCGGATTGTGAAGGGGAATTAAAGTTGAATATGCAAAACAAAGTGGCAGTGTCTTTACCCATTCTAAGACCCCAAGAGGGTTGTTGGCTAGTTCTGTTCTTACTGATGATGACTCTTTTCCACTGCAGCATTTGCAAACCACTCTCTTCTCTCACTGACTCTTTATGAGTGAAGTATGTATTTTAGGAGCAAAACCAGTGAAAAATTAGGATTTCTTTTTCTTTAAAGAAAGTGAAAATTTAGAGAGGCTTATAAATTACCATTTCTGAGCTAAACTCAGTTGGTGATTTGGAAGTTCAGAAATTAAGCTCTGATGCTTCAGGCAGTTTCTACCTTGTAAGATCTAAGCCCCACTCAAAGCAGTCCCCAACCTCTGTGGTTTCTCCTTCCTCTGTCATCTCTATGAATTCTGATGAGCGGGGCTTTCAGCTGACAGTGCCAACAGCATCATAGCTCTCAGCCCTTTGTGCTTTTTGCCCTCAGCTTCTACTTTTTTCTATTCCCCTTTCTCCTCTTTTTTCTCTTTGTTCTTTGAAGCCTGTATCATTATTTTCTTTTGATCTTTTGTTTCCCTAACTTCTTTCTATTGCCTTGTTGTTAGTTGTCATGGGAGTAGTATTAGCTGGGAGGCTGAGTATGTGAGGCTGTAGCAGATCTAATTAATATTCACAGACCCGTACAATGTTTGCTGCACCTGGAGAAAACTGAGTTCTCTTGATCAATATCTCATGAAACAAAACTCCCGAAACCCTGAGACTCTGAGACGGGGCGGTGATTTTTACAGAGAGCCCAGTCCCCTAGACTTGAACTTTTTCTGCTTTTGCTCCCTTTTTATACTCACTGACATGGAGAAGAACCAACAGTCATATAGAGCTTACTATGTTCCAAAAAACTACTTTCTGTTTGCCGCTCATTTAAGTCTAACAAAAACCCTTATAAAAAGGGAATTACTGCCTGTTTCACAGATGAAAAAAATACGTTTTAGAGAGGGTAAGTCAGTTTCTTAAACCCACTCAAGTAATCAGTGGTGGAACCAAAATTAAAACCCAAGGTTAATAGAAAATCCATGTTCTTTCTACCTCAGTGGACTATAAAGCAGGTTATAAGATGATTTTCACTAAACTAACCTTTTGTGCTTAATGTATTAAGAGAAATGATTCCATATCCTTTTGGCAAATTGGGCCAAGGATTTTAGTGTGTTCCATTTTTGGTGCCTGTCAGGACGCACCGATATTCAAATGCATAGAACTTCTTACTCTCATTCCTTCTTACTCACATTGCACCTCAACACCTTTTGGCAAGAGGCTTAGTATGAGCCCAGCAGAAGGTGCTGAGTTGAAGAGGGGCTTGGTGTTGGTTAGAGAAGGACTCTGCCCTCAAATGTCAGGTGCTCTAGTTGAGTCAAGAAAATGGAAACACAGGGGAATTTATGTTTGTGTGCCGTCCCCCATAACCCATATATAATTTGATGGGAAAACTCCTTATGTGTGGGAAGCAATGAGCTCGGTGTGTTTGGGCTGTAACGCTCTCCTAACTGGTCTTTTGGTCAGCATGGCACAGTGAGGTCTCACATGAACAGGGACTAGGGGCCTAAGAGCTAAATGACGTTTCTGTAGGTCACATCATGCTGGTAGAGATGCTGTCAGAAAGTCAGCTCAGATTCCAGAGAAGCCACACCTTAAGAATAGAACTACTCTAGATCTTCCCTCACTTTTTCTAGGATAGAACTCATCCCCCAGTGAGATAATTATTTTCCAAAATAAAACTCAACAGTTTTAAGAAGGGAAGCCAAAATTGCAGGTTTTCAGCATTATAGTATCCACAATGCCCTACAAACAACAAAAAATTACTATGTCTGTAGAGAGTAAGGAAATGCATCCCAAAACTAGGAGGACAAAAATTCAAGACTCAGGTATGACACAGATGTAAACAAGAGAAAACAAGGACATTAAAACAACTATTACGAATTTGTGTAAGGTCTTAAAAATATAGAAAAAGTGAATGAATTATGTGCAGAGAAATGGAAGCTATGTAAAAGAAACCAAATGAAGATTCTAGATCTGAAAATATACCATATTGTTTCAAATATTTGTCTGATATTAAAAAAATATATTAATTGAGTAAAATAGTTTGAATTTGGTCAAAGAGGGAAAAAAGGCAATGAACTCAAAGAACAAATTAAACTCAACATGTATAAAAAAAGGAAATAATAATGATGAGAATGAAGATTAATGAAGAAGAAAACAAACAAATAGTAGAAAATATCAACAAAAACAAAGAAAAATTGGTCCATTAAAACTATCAATCAAATTGACAAGCTTCCAAATAGATTAATTATGAAAAAATGTGAGAACAAACAAATTAGCAATGACTAAGTGAAAGTGTAGGCATAGCTAGAAATCCTACATAGACATTGAATGAATAGTAAGATGATAGCATAAATAGAATGAATGACAATGTGCCAATAAAAAGAATAAATTAGGCAAAATTGAAAAATCATTTGAGAGACACAAGTGGCTAAAATTGACACAAAAATTTACAAATTGTCCTTTTTATTTCATATGATAGAATAAACTTCCCATATGAAAAGTCTAGGGTGAGAGGGGCTCACTGTTGAATTCTATCAAATGTAACAGGAAAACAATAATGTCACTATTTAATCAATTATAATAAATATTAATGTTAATCAACTATTTAAAATATCTGCATACTGGCTCAGTGCCTGTGGCTCAGTGGTTAGGGCACAGGCCACATACATGGAGGCAGGAGGGTTTGAACCCAGCCCAGGCCTGCTAAACAACAATGACAACTGCAACAGAAAAATAGATGGGGCGCCTGTGGTCCCAGCTACTTGGGAGGCTGAGGTAAGAGAATCACTTAAGCCTAGGAGATTTAGGTTGCTGTGAACTGTGACATCAAGGGTGACATAGTAAGCCTCTGTCTAAATAAATAAATAAATAAGTAAATATAAAACATCAGCATCTAGTCATGATAAAAACTCAGCAAATTAGAAATGAAAGGAAGCTTCCAGAATGAGGTAGAAGTTATGTATGTCATACCTAGGGCTAATGTAATACTTAATGGTGAAATATATAAGATTGTGAAAATGTAAGGATGTTCACTCTTTTTATTGATACAGCAGGTCCTTGTCTCCAGAATTTCCAAAGAATCCCTGAACTAATAATAAATACAATTTCAAACAAGAAAACTGCATTTAAGACTTAAACAGATATTTCACACAGAGATTTTTTTTTTTAATTATTTTTTATTGAGTCATAACTGTGTACAATAATTCAGTCATGGAGTACAGTGTGCGGGCTTCACATACAATCGGAGATATTTTTATCAACCTGATTAATATAACATTCATGATATTTTCTCATTTA
>CAUYRH010055188.1:0-19926 GCA_963574655.1 Perodicticus potto | reverse complement strand
GTACTAGGTCATTAATTGTCCTCATATCAAAATCGAATACATAGGATTCATGCTTCTCCATTCTTGTAATGCTTTACTAACAATAATGTGTTCCACTTCCATCCAGGTTAATACAAAGGATGTAAAGTCTCCATCTTTTTAATGTCTGGATAGTATCCCATGGTATACATATACCACAGTTTATTAATCTATTCCTGGTTTGGTGAGCATTTAGGCTGTTTCCACATTTAGCAATTGTAAATTGAGCTATGATAAATAGTCTAGTGCAAATGTCCTTATGGTAAAAGGAATTTTTTCCTTCTTTTTTTTTTGAGACAGAGCCTCAAGCTATCACCCTGGGTAGAGTGCTGTGGCATCAAAGCTCACAGCAACCTCCAATTCCTGGGCTCAGGCGAGTCTCCTGCCTCTGCCTCCCAAGCAACTGGGACTACAGGCACCCGCCACAATGCCCAGGCAATTTTTGGTTGCAGCCATCATTGTTGTTTGGCGGGCCCGGGCTGGATTCAAACCAGCCAGCTCAGGTGTACGTGGCTAGTGCCTTAGCTGCTTGAGCCACAGGCGCTGAGCCAATTTTTTCCTTCTTGATAGATGCCCAGAAGGGGGATTGCAGGATCAAATGGGAGGTCTAGCTTGAGTTCTTTGAGGGTTCACCATACTTCCTTCTGAAAGGTTGTATTAGTTTGCAGTCCTGCCAGCAGTGTAAAAGTGTTCCTTTCTCTCCACATCCGTGCCAGCATCTGCAGTTTTGAGATTTTGTGATGTGGGCCATTCTCGCTGAGGTTAGATGATATCTCAGGGTGTTTTGATTTGCATTTCCCTAATTTCAATAATTAGAGACAATGAGTAATTTTTCATATGTTTGCTAGCCATTCATCTGTCTTCTTTAGAGAAGGTTCTATTCATCTCTCCTGCCCATTAATATATGGGATTGTTAGCTTTTTTCATGTGGATTAATTTGAGTTCTCTATACATCCTAGTTATCAAACTTTTGCCTGATTCAAAATATGCAAATATCCTTTCCCATTGTCTAGGTTGTCTAATTGCTTCAGTTATTGTCTCCTTGGCCATACAAAAGTTTTTCAGTTTAATTAAGTCCCATTTGTTTATTTTTGTTATTGCAATTGCCACAGAAGTCTTCTTCATGAAGTCTTTCCCCAGGCCAATATCTTCCAGTGTTTTTCCTATGCTTTCTTTGAGGATTTTTATCATTTTGTGCCTTAAATTTAAGTCCTTTATCAATCTTGAATCAATTTTTGTGAGTGGAGAAAGTTGCGAGTCCAGTTTCAGTCTTTTACATGTGGATATCCAGTTCTCCCAGCACCATTTATTGAATAGGGAGTCTTTCCCCAAAGTACGTACTTGTTTGGTTTATTGACGATTAGGTGGTTGTAAGATATTAGTTTCATTTCCTGGTTTTCTATTTGATTACAAATGTCTATGACTCTATTTTTGTGTCAGTACCATGCTGTCTTGACCACCATGGCCTTGTAGTACAGTCTAAAATCTGGTATGCTGATGCCCCAGCTTTGTTTTTATTACTAAGAACTGCCTTAGCTATATGGGGTTTTTTCTGTTTCCATACAAAATGAATAATCATTTTTTTCCAAGTCTTGAAAATACAATGTTGGTATTTTAATAGGGATGGCATTGAATCAGTAGATTGCTTTGGGAAGTATAGACATTTTAACAATGTTGATTCTTCCCAGCCATGAGCATGGTATGTTCTTCCATTTGTTAAATTCTTCTGGCATTTCCTTTCTTAGGTTTCATAATTTTCTTTAAAGAAAAAGAAATTTCTTTTGCCTCTTTTGTTAGGTATATTCCTAGGTATTTCATTTTCTTTGAAGCTATGGTGATGGTAGTTGTGTCCTTAATTAGCCTCCCATCTTGGTTGTTGTTGGCATATACAAAGTCTACTGACTTGTGGACACTGATTTTATATCCTGAGACATTACTATATTTTTTGATGACTTCCAGGATTCTTGTGATTGAGTCTTTGGGGTTCTCTAAGTACAAGATCGTATCATCAGCAAAGAGGGACAGGTTGACCTCCTCTTCTCCCATTTGGATGCCCTTTATTTCCTTGTCTTGCCTAATTATGTTGGCTTGAACTTCCTGCACTATGTTGAATAGTAATGGCGACAGAGGACAACCTTGTCTGGTTCTAGTTCTGAGTGAAAAAGATTTCAGTTTTACTCCATTCAGTAAAATATTAGCTGTGGGTTTATCATAGATAGCTTCATCAGTTTAAGAAATCTGCAAACTTTGCATATACTCTTCAGTGTGCTAATTAGGCAAGGATGCTGGATTTTATCAAATGCTTTTTCTGCATCTATTGAGAGGATCATATGGTCTTTGTTCTTGCTTCTGTTTACACAGTGAGTAATGTTTATGGACTTGCATATGTTAAACCAGCCTTGCATCCCGGGGTTGAAACTTACTTGATCATGACGTATGACTTTTTTGATGATAAACTGTAATCTGTTGGCTAGGATTTTGTTGAGAATTTTTGCATCTATATTCATTAGTGAAATTGGTCTGAAATTCTTTTTAGTTTGGTCTTTTCCTGGTTTGGGATCAGGGTAATGTTTGCTTTGTAGAAAGTGTTGGGGAAGAATCCTTCCTCCTCAATTTTTTGGAATAACTTGTGCAGTACAGGAATAAGCTCTTCCTTGAAGGTTTGATAGAATTCTTGTGTGAAGCCATCCAGACCAGGGCATTTTTTTTTTTTTTGGAAGATTTTGTATTGTTTCTTTGATCTCAGTACTTTAAATTGGTCTGTTCAGGAGATCTATTTCTTCCTGGCTAAGTCTAGGGAGAGGGTGTGATTCCAAATATTGATCCATTTTCTTCACATTGTCAAATTTCTGGGTGTAAAGTTTCTAGTAGTATTCAGAGATGATCTCTTGTATCTCTGTGGCATCAGTTGTTATTTCCCCTTTATCATTTCTGATTGAGGTTACTAGAGATTTTACTTTTCTATTTCTAGTTAGTCTGGCCAAAAGTTCATCTATTTTATTTATTTCTTCAAAAAACCAACTCCTAGTTGCATTAATTTTCTGAATGATTCTTTTGTTTTCAATTTCATTAATCTCTGATTTAATTTTGGATAGTTCTTTTCTTCTGCTGGGTTTAGGCTTAGATTGTTCTTCTTTTTCCAATTCCAGAAGATGGTTTGTGAGTTTGTTGATGCACTCTCTTTTTGTTTTTCAAATGTATGCTTGTAAAGCGATGAATTTTCTTCTCAGGACTGAACTGCTTTTGCTGTATCCCACAGGTTTTGGTAGGTAGGTTGCATCTTCATTTTTGTTATGCTCAAGGCAGTTAATTATTTCCTCTTTTATTTCTTCCTGCACCCAACTATCATTCAGCATAAGGGTGTTTAATTTCTATGCCTTTGTGTGGGTTTGAATGTTTTTTGTTGGAGATGAGTTCCACCTTTAGTGCCTTATGGTCTGAGAAGATACAAAGTAAAATTTCAATTCTTTTGATTTTGTTGAGGTTTTTTTTTGTATCCTAGGATATGATCAATTTTGGAGACTTTTCCATGGGATGATGAGAAGAATGTACATTCTATAGCTTTGGGATGGAGGGTTCCATATACATCTGTCAAGCATAGTTGTTCTAGGGTCTCATTTAAGTCCTTTTTACCTTTGTTTAATTTCTGTTCTTTTGATTTCTTAAGGTCCAAAATATCCTTTCTAATTTTATCAGGTCTTTCATTCATTTCTTGGATCAATGTTTGGATTTCCCTTTGCTGATTTTCCACTTTCCCTTCAATTCTTTTCATTGTTTTTGCCATTCATATGCTAAAGTACCTTTCTATAATTTCCACAATTTCTTTATATGTGGAATCCTCTGTGGCAAATAATGGATGATCCTCGGGGGGGATCGATCTGTTCTGCTTTATCATGATGCCAGAACTTTTTATAGACTGAGACTCCCTCTGTCACCCTGGGTAAAGGTAGAGTGCAATGGCATCCTCATAGCTCACAGCAACCTCAAACTTATGGACTCAAGGAATCCTCTTGCATAAGCCTCCTAAGTGCCACTACAGGTGGCTACCACAAGGCCTGGCTAAAATAATAGAGACAGAATCGTGCTCTTACTCAGGCTGGTCTTGAACTCCAGAGCTCCAGTGATCTACCTGCCTTAGAACTCTCTAGGCGCTAAGATTACAGGCAGGAGCTATAGCATCTGGCCTGTTGCCAGAATTTTTTTTTTTTTTTTGGTTCCTCCTAATGTGTGTTTTCTTCTTGTTCACTGCTTGCCCATACATTCGCCCCTTGCTTTCTCCTCCTTAATTTTCCTTATCTCTGGGCTCGTGTGTTGGAGTAGCCTTTTGGTACAGAAACAAAAGAAAGAGAAGAGGAAACAGCAAGAAGGCATAAAAGATAGGAAACAAGAAAATGAAGAAAAGGAGAGGCAGCACTTGTGGCTCAGCGAGTAGGGCACTGGCCCCATACACCAAGGGTGGCAGGTTCAAACCCAGCCCCAGCCAAACTGCAACAAAAAAATCGCCAGACGTTGTGGTAAGCACCTGTGGTCCCAGCTTCTCAGGAGGCTGAGGCAAGAGAATTGCCTAAGCCCAAGAGCTGGAGATTGCTGTGAGTTGTGATGCCACAGCACTCTACTGAGGGTGACAAAGAGACTCTGTCTCTAAAAAAAAAATAGGGGGAGGAGGCAAGATGGCTGACTGGAGCTAGCTTTCCACAGAGGCTACCATCCAGAAGGAGAGTTAAAAGACAGAAGTTTAGCAAGAAAGCTGATGGTTTGGATCTGAGCCAAGAGAGAAAGTTGAAGAATGCACATCAACCCTGCTGAGGCAAGCTGCAACCCCAAGGATACAAACAAAAGGTACAAAAATCCATTGCCAAGCAGAGAGGCGTCCCCTCCCCCATGAGAATGGCTCACAGTATACTCCATACAAACAAGTGCGTGGAGTTCAAATATCCTCCTATTTTATCCCACAGGAGAGACCCTCTGAAAACCGGACCTCCTTCCCCTACTAGGGTGCCATGGCACTCTCCTGCCAGGCATAGAACTGTATAAAACTATATATATTCTCCACCTGCAATTTTGAACTCCCAGCACTCCACTCCACTCTCACCCCAAGGTCTGGAAGCCTGTCCCCCTTGGAGTCCAGATTCTTGGTCATTTCCTCAAGGGGTGTGGACGGGGCATAGGCTGTTGGTGACCTGTGCTGATTCTCCAGCATGGGAGAAAGGAGAGGACGGTTAGCTGAGAGGGAACCTCAGCCAAGAGGGAACCATACAGGAGTGGCAGTGCCCCAAGGCACAGAGCAGCAGACACAGCAGCAGTAACAATAGGGCTCCCACCCCTGGGGAGACTTTAAAAGGACACTCCCAGTCTCTCTGGGCAACTAGAGGAACCAGGGCATCTTCTCTGGTAGCAGCCACTGGCAGAACAGATCTGGGATGGAAACGCAGGCCCGTGAGTAAAGAATATGCCTGAGGTGGTACTGGACTGGACAGAGCATGAGGACTAGAATATGCACGTGCAGAGATAGCAGACTCCCAGGATGGGGCGGACCCAGAGGACTGCTTCACTGAGCCTCAGATGCACCTGGCCCTCTGGGGATCATAGCTGAGACAAAAGGCAGCAGACAGAGGCTGGAACTGACAGCTGAGTCCCGAGCTCTGACCATTCACCCCAACACAAACTGCAGCCAAGACAGGACAAGGGCACAGATAGGAATGAGTTGCTCAAACAGCCTCTGGTCCACACAGGAATATAGCTGGGACAGAAACAAATTCTGCAAAGTTGTTCTGTTCTGTCAGCAACATCAATCAGGGGCAGGGCTGGAACTGAGTGAAATACGCCAGCCCCCATTAAGCACCAGAGGTTGTCAGGCTTCACATCCCCCTGCCAGATGGCGGCAGAGTGTGGCAGCCTGGCTGAGGAGACAGACATCTCCCTGTGACTCAGGCAGGCACAAATCCCTGGAGCATCTACTCATTGGAGGGAACTGGGTCACAGCCCTGTGGGGATACCAGTGACTGAGAGTGACAGAGGTGCAAGGTTGGGAAGGAGATATCAACCTTCCCAGACTAATTGATTTGCTAGGTGGGTCCTCCTGACTTCACAGAGCACTGGAGTGAGTCATACTCGAGCTGCCAGCAGATCCTTGTTTACTAGTTGCCGGAGACCTTTTGAACTCTCCAACCTGAGACTAGTGCTGACTGGGACAATTGATTTGGACCTCTTGAACTGGACCACTCACCTGAGGACTATCCAAAGTGGTACTCTGGGTGTTTCATTGCAGAAAGGTTTGATTTTTCTTTTCCAATTGTTGCCTGTGGGGGGCGGGATGACTCAATTGCTGGTATTTCCCCACAGCTGAGACTTCAACCCAGAGTAACTGATTCACTAGGGTAACACAGAGACCAGCTAAAAATAAGACAGAGCCACTTAGCCTCATCACACCAAGAAGGTCCCCAATTTCTCAGGCTTTAGCAATGTACAGGTCCTTGGCAAAGTTCTATGGGAAAAGGTACAGACACCAGTCCCAGCTTTTGGACAAAGGACTGGACAATCACTACTCACTACTCCTGGAGCACCCAACCCAACTTCTCCTTAACTTCTCATCTAGCCAAACGGTGTAAAATAATCATGGGGCAGAATCAGCGGAAAAGCTCCCATAACATGAATTACCAGAGTACATCAACCACTCCCCCAAGGAACAATTTGGCAGACACAACTGAAGATCCCATTCATAAACAGATGGCTGAGATGTCAGAAACCAAATTCAAAATTTGGATTGCAAATAAGATCAATAAAATAGAGGAAAAGTTGGAATTAGAAATTCAAGGAGCATTTCAAGAGTTGTCTCAAGAATTCAAGGAATTCAAAGAAAAAAATCACCAAATATTTTGACAAATTGAGACAAGAATTTGCAGCTCTCAAAGATCTGAGAAATACAGTAGAATCCCTCAGCAATAGAATGGACCAAGCAGAAGAAGGGATTTCTGACATTGAAGAAAAAGTTTTCGAACGCTCCCAAACTCTCAAAGAGGAAGAGAAATGGTGAGTAAAAATGGATCATTCTCTCAGAGAGCTCTGGGATAATTCAAAGGAAAGCAATATTCACCTGATAGGGATCCATGAAGGTGATGAAGTGGCTTTTCAAGGCACAGAGGCTCTTCTTCATGAGATTATTAAAGAGAACTTTCCAGACATGCCAAGAGATTCTGAAATTCAGATAGCGACAGTTTCAGAACTCTAGCATGACTCAACCCGAATAAGAATCCCCCAGGCACATCATAATTAACTTCACTGAAGTTAATATGAAGGAGAAAATTCTGAAAGTAACCAGATGTAAGAAAACCATAACCTACAAGGGAAAAATATCAGAATAACTGGAGATCCCTCTCCTGAAACCTTTCAAGCTAGAAGAGGGTGGTCATCAGCTTTGAATCTCCTAAAACAAAATAACTTTCAACCCAGGATCCTGTCTCCAGATAAAGTGACTTTCATTTATGATGAAGAAATTAAATACTTTAATAAAGTTGAAGATATTTGCCATAACTAAACCAGCTCTCCAGGATATTCTCAGACCTATCCTCCATAATGACAAGCACAATCCTCCACCACAAAAGTAAACTCACTCAGAAACTTTTGAACAAATTCCAACTTCCACCATGGCAAAAGGATTTAAAATGTCCACTGGACTTTCAAAAAACCAAAAATTCTACCAGGTTTATCAATATTCTCAATTAATGTTAATGGTTTAAATTGTCCTCTAAAGAGGCACAGGTTGGCTAACTGAATACAAAAACTCAGCCCAGATATCTCCTGAATACAAGAATCTCATCTTACCTTAAGAGATAAATATAGACTCAGGGTGAAGGGATGGTCATTTATATTCCAGGCAAATGGAAAGCAGAAAAAAGCAGATGTTGCAATCATATTCACCTACAAAATAGGCTTTAAACCAACAAAAGTAAGACAGGATAAGGATGGACACTTCATATTTGTTAAGAGTAATATTCAATATGATGTGATTTCAATTATTAATATTTATGCACCCAATCAGAATGCACCTAAATTTATCAGAAAACCTCTAACAGACATGAACAACTTGATTTCCTCCAGCTCCATAGTTCTTGGAGATTTTAACACTCCTTTAGCAGTGTTGGGTAGATCCTCCAATAAGGATCTAAGCAAAGAAATTTTAGATTTAAACTTAACCATTCAACATTTTGGATTTAACAGACATCTACACAACATTTAACCATTCAACATTTGGATTTAACAGACATCTACAGAACATTTAATCCTAACAAAACTGAATACACATTCTTCTCATTAGCCAACGGAACATGCTCCAAAATTGATCACATCTTAGGTCACAAGTCTAACCTCAGCAAATTCAAAAGAATATAAATTATTTCTTGCATCTTCTCAGACCACCATGGAATAAAAGTTGAACTCAGTAACAACAGGAATCTGCATTATCACACAAAAACATAGAAGTTAAATAAACTTTTGCTGTTTGATATATGGGTCATAAACAATATTAATTAGGAAATTACCAAATTTTTGGAACAAAATGACAATGAAGACATGAATTACCTAAACCTCTGGGATACCACAAAAGCAGTCCTAAGAGGAAAATTTATAGCACTGCAAGCCTTCCTCAAGAGAACAGAAAGAGAGGAAGTTAACAACTTAATGGGACATCTCAAGCAACTGGAAAAGGAGAACATTCCAATCCCAAACCCAGCAGAAGAAAATAAATAACCAAAATTACAGCAGAATTAAATGAAATTGAAAACAAAAGAATTATACAACACCAATAAATCAAAAAGTTGGTTTTCTGAAAAGGTCAATAAAATAGATAAACATTTAGCTAACCTAACCAGGAAAAAAAGAGTAAAATTTCTAATTTCATCAATCAGAAATGCTAAAGATGAAATAACAACACACTCCTCAGAACTTAAAAAAATCCTTAATGAATATTACAATTAAGATCTTCTATATATCGTGAATACTTGTTATGTTAATATTTGTAGATACTCACTAAAGCATTTTGTATAATAACTGCATTAAAGTCCTTGACAAATAATTTCAATATCAGTGTCATCTTCTTATCCTTTTGTTCCATTTGTTCATTCTTTATGTCTTCTATATACTGATAATACTTGTTATGTCAATATTTGTAGATACTCACTAACGTGTTTTTATAATAACTGCATTAAAGTCCTTGACAAATAATTTCAATATCTTGTCATCTTGCCATCCTTGTCTTTTGGTTGTTTTTTCCGATGCAAGTTGAGATTTTTGTGATTCTTTATGTGTCAAGTAACTTTTCTTTCATCCTGTATGTTCTGAATAATGCATAATGAGACTCTACATCTTGTTTTCATACTATTTAAGGCCTGTGGTTGTAATTTCAGTCTTTGCAGTGCTGTTTCAGTCTCTCCCATGCAGGTATATTCATTGGTCAGTCCTGCACCAGGGCTGAGGTTTACTCAGTAGCACAATTTTCAGTGCTTGGTATGCTAATTATGATGTGATCCATATATACAGATGATGTAGTAAGCACAGAAATACATAGTCAACTTCATATTTTCCTGTTTCTTTTTCCTGTTATCTACACATACCTAGTACTTTCTGGTTTCCCAGGATTTCTTTCTCGTTTTCTCATTCCTACAGCCAGAAATCACCCACTTTTATGACTGCACATCCAAGGGCAGAAAGATATAGAATAGTAAAAGGCAGTGAGGTTCATTCCTGCTCTCTTGGACCCACAGTTCCACTGAACTGAGAGTAAGGTTCCCTCCCTTTGAATTTTGGACCTTGCAGGCTTCCCATTCTTATTTATTCTTGCCACCATTGCTACAACACTTCTAAGAGCTGAAGCACAAGAGAACACTGAATAAAAGGGCATGCCCTGCCCCCCATACTCTCTGAACTTAAAGTGTTCTTCCCTTTTCTACTCCTCAAGCCAGAATTGGAAGGATTTTTCTTAATCTCATTCTATTTGGACTACATTACTTACTTCCAGGCTTTGAATTGCTTTGCGTTCAAGCTAGGAGGGAAATGAGGAACTCACCATTGATTCAGTGATACTTCGAATTCTGGTGTTCTTCCTGATCCAACCGCCAATATGTACTTTTCATAGCACTCTGGGGTTAATAATTAAGTTCAGTGAAAGATGTGTGTAAAGAGGGGTGTATGTTTATTTCATTTTACCTGGAAGCTAGGAGTTCTTCTTTTTCTCCCTCTGTTGGTGAGTTTCACATACCTTTATAAATTATGAAAGAAAAGATTTTAGGAATTTTGCTCTAGATATAAAGGGAGGCAAGGGAGAGAAAACATTATTTTCTTACTGCTATAAGATAAAAACTTTTTTATTTTTACTATTTTTATAGAATTTCATGTAAAATTAGTTTTTTCTTTTTTTTTTCAAATTCCAACTTCTTTTTTTCTTTTTATTAAATAATAGCTGCGTACATTAGTGCAATCAAAGGGTACAATGTGCTGGTTTCATATACAATCTGAAATGTTTTCATCAAACTCTTTAGCATAGATAAAAACTTATATAAACTATTTGCATGTAACTGCAAGAAACTTCATATATCTCCTAAGCTATATAAGAAAATTTCCTATTTAAAAACTCTTGGAGGATAAGTTGGATGCACCATGTAAATTCTGGCTTTTCTTTCTAGATTAAAGGAATATCTCAAAAGATACATCCCATGGAAATTGACTATCTGCTGACTGTTTTTAACCTGATAGAGAAACGTGATACATTTTCACAGTCACTGAGTGCAGGAACGAAACGCAAACTCTCCATCATTATAGCACTTCTAGGGGGCTCCAAGGTATTAAAAAAGAAAGAGAGCAAGAAAGAGAAAAGTAAAGGGAGAGAAAATGGGAGAAAGAGGTGTATGAACACACAGAGTTGGAGATGAGGGAGGGACAAAATATGGGTCCCTATTGATTGTCTAGAATACTGGCTGGCAAAAACCTAAGAACTGATATGAATCTATAAGGAATGTTGCCATTGATTGTAAGAAGGGATTTACAGTGCTGGCCCAACTATTATAATATAGTTTGGTAATTATTTTTCCTAGACTTTTGTCTCTGTTTTAGTCTGAATTCTGTATCTTAGCTTGAATTTATCCCCTCAAATAGTAATTCCACAAGTAGCATAGCATCAATTATCAATGGTCATAGAATTGTTCTTCTGGCTTTTAGGTAGTGATACTTGATGAGCCATCATCCTTCATGGACCCAGTCTCAAGGAGGGTCACCTGGGACCTCCTTCAGCGGTATAAACAGAATCGTACCATCTTGATGACCACCCACTACATGGATGAAGCTGACATCTTGGGTGACCGCATTGCCATCATGGTCAAGGGAAACCTACAGTGCTGTGGCTCTTCAGTCTTCCTGAAACAAATATTCGGTCTCTCTCCCTTTGATCATTCTTAGGAAACTGATACTTTAATAATATTCTAACAAGATTTTAATCATATATCATCTATATACCCAAAACCTCAGTCTCTCCCATTCCCCATGCTGTTACTTAGGTCTTAACTATAGTAATTCATTTTTAAGACCCTTCAATGTTGCTATTCCCAGTATATACTTATCACTTGTTCTCCAGCACATACCTTCAGACTCAGGAAATACTATTGACCTACATAGGCCACGTTTATTTGTCCCATTGTGTACCCACTAACAGTTTTCTTTGTCCCTGGAATGCAGTTGTGCCTCCAAATAGATTTATTTGATGGAGTAATTGATTGATGAGGAGAGATATCTCTGATACCAATTTCTCATTTGTCAAACCAGTGTGATGAGGTAACTCTGAAATGTGATAATTGACAGTAAGGATGTGGAGCAGAATGAGAGAATTGTATACTTGGAATAAAACAGTCCTTGACTTGGATAAGTATATAGCTTAGATAGAATATAAAAATAGTATATCAAACAGTGAATTATTTAGGGCTAACATATAATAATAGTAATAGGATTTCAAAACTAGAAGATATAAATTTGAGTGGTAGTAATGAAAGATGAATTGCTTTAGTCATTAATTTATTCCATATTTGAGTTTTGTTTTGTTTGTTTGCTTGTTTGTTTGTTTTGAGACAAAGTTGCACTTTGTCACCCTAGGTAGAGTGCCATGGCATAGCTCACAGCAACCTCAAACTCTTGGGCTTAAGCAATTCTCTTGCCTCAGCCTCCCAAGTAGCTGGGACTACAGGCGCCCAGCACAATGCCTGGCTATTTTTTGGTTGTAGTTGTCATTGTTGTTTAGCAAGCCCAAGCTAGGTTTGAACCCTCCAGCCCCAGTGTATTTGGCCAGCGCCCTAACCACTGAACTATGGACTCAAACTTCATTTTTGAGTTTATTGAACTCTCAGTTGATTATCTCCTCTGTACTATCCACTTTGTGTATATCATGTAAAATTTGAAACAGCTTCATTTTATAAAATACGAAGCTGGGAATCAGATATACCAAAAACTTGTTTGAAGTCGTATTTAAACACCCATTTGGTTGTTTATGATCATCAATTTGAGTTTGTATGGTTGTCTTTCAGGGGTTCTATATCCAAAATTGGGTTTATGCTATCTGAATTGAATGTGTCTGGATTAGGAGCCATATGATTTAAATAGCTGTACTTTCAAAGTAATCATTTATAATAATTTTAAATTGCATATAGTAATTTAATTAATTCTTGCTAAAATAGTCAAGGATATTTAACTAAACATTTTGAAAGGTAGAATACTTCGGGTCATTCAAACAGATGTTGAATTTTAAGTCCATTTAAACTGCATTTCCTACATTTTAACCAAAAGCCTAGGATTTATGTTTATTTCTTTGATGGCAAAGAAAACTCCTTTTTGGTATCAGTATTCAGCTCTCACTAACTACCTTGTGTCTCTGCAAAGGGAGGTATTTTCTAATGATCAGTGTCTTGAAAGGGTAAGACAATTGGGAAGTTTATTGTGTCACGATTCCAGAGAAATAAAAAATAATTTACACATCAATTTGTAAATAAACCCAAAGCAGTTTTGGTTCCCCATAACTAGTAAATAATGGATAGATCACTTTATTCTCTGATGTCAGGTACCTCGTTTGTGAAGTGTCTTCCTTAGTATAAGCCAGGTAAATAACCAGCAAACACAGTCCTATGCCTAAGACCTATTTTTCACTTTTTTAAAATATTAATAAGAAACATAAGTGCAAATACAATGACTGTTTGGAGTGTGCATATATATATATATATATACATTTTTTCCCCCTAAGACAGAGTCTCTCTATGTCACCCTTAGTAGAATGCCGTGGCCTCACAGCTCACAGCAACCTCAAACTCTTAGGCTTAAGTGATTCTCTTGCCTCAGCCTCCCAAGTAGCTGGGATTACAGGCCACAACACCTGTCAGCTATTTTTTTGTTGCAGTTGTCATTACTGTTTAGCAGGCCTGGGCTGGGTTCAAACCCACCAGCCTTGGTGTATGTGGCCAGTGCCCTAACCACTGAGCAACAGGCGCTGAGCCTGGAGTGCACATATTTAAAAGCAATGTTTTTGGCTCGTGCCTGTGGCTCAACGGGCTAAGGTGCCAGCCACATACACCTGAGCTGGTGGGTTCGAATCCAGCCTGGGGCCTGCCAAACAACAATGATAGCTGCAACCAAAAAATGGCTGGGTGTCATGGCGGGCACCTGTGGTCCCAGCTACTTGGGAGGCGGAGGCAAGAGACTCGCTTGAGCCCAGGAGTTGGAGGTTGCTGTGAGCTGTGATGCCACTGCACTCTATCCAGGGTCACAGCTTGAGGCTCTGTCTCAAAAAAGAAAAAAGCAATGCTTTTCTCCAATGCTGGAAAAGAATTTCACTATACATCCAAAGCTCTAATTAAGTATAATGGTTCTATGACTTCTTTAAGATCTTTAATCAAAAATCATCTCATTTCGTCTTTCCCTGGATCTCTATCTAAAATTTAACAACCTTTCTTATCTCCCTTCTCTGCTTTATTTTTTCTAACACACTGTTTTAATTTATTCTTTTTTATTATTATCTATCTCCTTTGTCATGGGCGGTACCTGTAGCTCAGTGAATAGGGTGCTGGCCCCATATACCAAGGGTGGCGGGTTCAAATCTGGCTCTGGCCAAACTGCAACAAAAAAAAAAAATAGCTGGGCATTGTGATAGGTGCCTGTAGTCCCAGCTACTCAGGAGGCTGAGGCAAGAAAATTGCCTAAGCCCAAGAACTGGAGGTTGCTGTGAGCTGTGACACCACAGCACTCTACCGAAGGTGACAAAGTGAGACTCTGTCTCTAAAAAAAAAAAAAAAAGAAGTAAGTAAGCTGTCATGAGGGTATATATTTTCATCTGCTTTGTTCAGAATATCTTCACATAGATTAGTGCCTAATGCATAGTGAACAACCAGTAATAATAGCTAAATGAATATGTATCAAGATTTCTGGCCAGGCATGTTGGCTAACTCTTGTAATCCTAGCTCTACGGGAGGCTGAGGCAAGAAGGTCACTTGAGCCGAAGAGTTTTGAGCCAGCCTGAGCAAGAGCAAGACCCCATCTCTACTAAAAATAGAAAAATTAGCTGGGCATCATGGCAAGCACCTGTACTCTCAGCTACTCAAAGGGCTGATGCAGGAGGATCAATTTAGCCCAGGAGTTTGACATTGCAGAGAGCTATGATGATGCCACTACACTTTAGTCTGGGTGACAGAGTAAGACCTATCTCCAAAAAAAAAAAAAAAAAAATTCTATTTCAAATATAAGTAGGCAGATGCAGGGACTTGTCATCATGTATCTGCTGTATCTAGTTACATAAGCTAAATCATTATGGTTCATTAAGAAAATTACTGAAATTATAGAGGAAGTTTTTATGTATTCAATGTCTTGGTTCTTGGAGCATCATTTGAAAGCTTTAGGCGTCTCTTAGGAGTTTCTTCGGTATCATAACCAAATGTTTTATCACATACCCCGTCTTCTTCCCTGTGGACCTAAGTAACCTGAACCATGGAGAGCCATATTGATCTTACAAGGATATTATAAGTACAAACTTCTTTATTTGATCATCTAAACGGTTTCCCTTAGGTGCTGGATATCACATAGTCATGGAAAGGGAACCAAATTGTGATGTTGAAAAAATCTCTGCAATAATTCATTCTCATGTTCCAGATGCCACCTTGGAGAAGGATATTGAAACTAGATTATCATTTATCTTGCCCAAAGAGTATACACAAAGGTATGGATTCAAGAGCTCTAGATGGATGATTTGAGGGTGAACAGAAATAATTTTTAGACTCCTAAATTTGGCAAGCTTAGTAAGAAGTGTTTTTTTAACAAACTGTGTCTCCAGTTAGAGCTGTCATTTGCGAACTAGAATTAGGAAGCTCATACCTAAAGATTTCTGTTTCTGAGCAGAGAATTGCCTTATTATTTAAGTTCATTCAAGGCTCATTTAATGTTTTAATTTTTGTTTATTTGTTTGTCTTTGAGGAAGGAGATTTTAAACTTGGTGGCTACAGCTATAGCTTCCTGGTGTTAATAAGGGATATTTATTAAGATGTTCATAGTATACAAATTTTCTATATATTGGCTAGAATCCAGGAAAGTATTAAGATGATGAAAGTAACAGATTGAATGACAGCTCTTGGAGCAGAAGGGACATGGACACAGAGAAAACTGGGAGTTTGGACTTGGCAGTTAGCCAAATTAGTGATGGAAGGGAGAAACAGGGACAATTCTACCAGGATTATTTAAGAAGTGTGTCATTTTGTCTTTTTGCCTGAAGTTATTACTCTCTAGATATTTCACAGATGTAAGATGGCTATTATATACAAGAAGAGATGAAAAGTGTGTGGGATATTGCTCTACATTTCCATCTGATGTAAAGTTCCTGGGTAGAATGAAGCAAATAACATACAAGGATCCAGGCCACCAAGATTCTAATAAGAGAAAAGATATGAAAATAAATAGTTGTGGTTTGGTGCCCATAGCTCAGCGGTTAGGAGGCCAGCCACATGCACCAGAGCTGATGGGTTCTAACCCTGCCCGAGCCTACTAAAAACAAACAAACAAACAGTTGGGGGCATTGTGGCAGGGGCTTGTAGTCCTAGCTACTTGGGAGGCTGAGGCAAGAGAATCACTTGAGCCCAAGAGTTTGAGATTGCTGTGAGATGTGATGGTACTCTACCGAGGGTGACATGGTGAGACTCTGTCTCAAAAAATAAATAAATTGTTGTATCATAGAGGAATAAAAAGAAGAAGAAATGCTCCATAGGAATTATATTCATTCAGAGTAAATCTGAACCCTTTTGAGAATCATGCAACAGAATTGAGATTGCTGAAGTGAAGCTCAATGCTCATGATGAAGTAAAAGAGCATGATACTAAGAGAGTAAGAGAAATGACAGAAGCTACAACCGAAAATTCATGATATGAAGATGCATTCAGCAGTTAGAGGACATGTTTTGTTGGGTACTTTGCTGAGTTTAATAATTATAAATCTGGAAGTGCAGAGTGATACTAAAAGAAACATGAAGGCAGAGAACTAATCACAGCATCTGCTAATCTTGTATCACCTGTGTACCAATTACATTATCAAAAGAGACTAGGAATAATGAATGTCAGTACTATTTAAAGTAACAAATGCAAGGATTTGAAAGGAAGTAATATTTTCATCATGTCTTCCTACTAATACTTGGGACACGGAAGAGATGAAAAGGACAAAGTCTGAGATGTGAATAACTAATCACACAGATTGATGTAAACACTCTCAGTGTGGTTTATGGGCCCCAAACCATGGATCTGGCACAGCATGAAGTGCAAATCATGAAGCTGGCAAAGATATGTTTGCTAAGAATAAAGTTTTCTTGAACAGGATAATTTTAAAGTAGCTGTTTAAAAAGAGAGAGAGAGAAACAGAATAAAATATCTGTAACCCATTTAGTTCACAGGATAGTTAATAGTAGGAAAAGAATGTAACACATATTTCTTGCCAAGACTTTGACAGCTAAAATTAATCATTCATTTGTTTTGTGTCAGACATGACCTCTAATAACTTTACATGTGTGTATTTACATGAGGAAGAGACTTAAAAACAGTATTGATAATTTCACATACCCATATCCTAATCAACAGAATGTGCCTAGCAAAATTAAACTTGAAATTTTTAAACAAGGTTGTAATCTGTTTCCATTTTTGTCATTGCCTCCTATAATTTGAGAGCTCATTTATATTTGATGTAGAAATTGTATGTGACTAAAGTAACTCTTATGAAGCAGCTATAGCCCCTGACATATTAGAAAAATAAATTGATTATTTCTCAGGAGAACAAAAAACTTATACCAAAGATCAAGTGATATTGGGGAGGTATTTGCTAAGGTAAATCCCTCTTCTTTCCATTTCTTTCATGATAAGCATTATAGCAAAGAAGAATCTACTAAACATTTTTCTCAATGATAACCATAACTTTTTATGGAACAAAACAATATTGAAAATCAAACAAAAACAAATCAATTCAAAAATGGTTTCCCCAAAGAAGATATACAGATAGCAAATAAACATGTGAAAAGATCCTCAACATCACCAGTCATTAGGGAAACGCAAGTCAAAAATCACAAAAATGGCAAGTATTGATGAAAATATGGAGAAATTGGAACCATTGTCCATTGCTAGTGGGAATATGCATCCGCTATGGAAAACAGTATGCAGATTTCTTAAAAAGTTAAATAGAATTACCATATGATCTAGCAATTCCACTTCCAGATAGATACTCAAAAGAAGTGAAAGTAGGTACTTGAATAGGTTGTCTGTACACTAGTATTCATAGCAGCATTATTCTCAATAGCCAAAATGTAGAAACAACTTAAATGTTGATGGACAAATGGATAAGCAGCAAGTGTTATATCCATACAAGGAATATATTCAGCCTTTAATGGAATGAAATTCTGATACAACTTACATGCTATGGATGAATAGAAATGATTACACAAAAAGGCCAAACATAAGGTCCATCTGGCAGCTGGGCGCTCTAGGCCGGCTGCAGGGAGTGGTGAGGCTTACTGACTTTCCTGAGGACGGCGTGCTGAACGCGGGAGCATGAAGGATGGCAGTGTGCCGTGCATCAAAGGCTGTTTTGGTGGATCTCAATGGCACACTTCACATTGAGGATGCAGCTGTGCCAGGCTCACAGGAAGCTCTTAAAAGGTTGCATAGTACTTCTGTAATGGTTAGGTTTGTACCAACATAATTAAAGACAGCAAGTAAGACTTGTTGGAAAGGTTAAAAAAAATGGAGTTTGATATCTCTGGAGATGAAATATTCACATCTCTGACTGTGGCCAGAAGTTTAGTGGAACAGAAGCAGGTCAGACCTGTGCTGCTGGTTGATGATCGGGCACTGCCTGATTTCAAAGGAATAGAAACAAGTGATCCTAATGCTGTGGTTATAGGACTGGCTCCAGAACATTTTCATTATCAAATTCTGAATCAAGCATTCCGGTTACTTCTGGATGGGGCACCTCTGATAGCAATCCACAAAGCCAGGTATTACAAGAGGAAAGATGGCTTAGCCCCGGGGCCTGGGTCATTTGTGACTGCTTTAGAGTATGCCACAGACACCAAGGCCACAGTACTGGGAAAGCCAGAGAAGACGTTCTTTTTGGAATCATTGCAGTGTACTGGCTGTGAACCTGAGGAGGCCGTCATGATAGGATTTGATTGCAGGGATGATGTTGGTGGGGCTCAGAATGCCGGCATGCTGGGCATCTTAGTAAAAACTGGGAAATATCGAGCAGCAGATGAAGAAAAAATTAATCCAGCTCCTTACTTAACTTGTGAGAGCTTTCCTCATGCCGTGGACCACATTCTGCACCATCTAATATGAACCATTATGTGCATCTGAAGCAACTTGAAACGTAGCTTTCAGCGTCTGGAATGAATCCCTTACCAGCTCAGTGCCAGCACCTACAGACACACACCACTCAGTGCTGATGGTGTTGCAACCCTCTTTTATTGTGCATTAATTAGAAAGAAAGGTATTGAATTGCAGCCAGCAACTAAGCCTCGCTAATCCCTTTTGTATTATTTTGTAACAAAAGATGAGACCCAAGGAAAGGAAAAGCTGAGATTTTTGTGCCATTCCTTTTAAAATATTCATCATGTTGGGCAGGCCTGGGGGGGAGAAACTACCGCAGAGGAAATGTTCTCTGCTGTCTCCTGACTGGAAAAAAGGGAGAGGAAATTCAGACTGTAAATAAAATTGAATGGTGGTTTTTAAATTATAAAGTAATCCATTAAAAGGTGCATTAGGCTGTAGTTTTAATATTCAGTTCAACTGTGAAATCCATCAGAAGCACAGAGCAGAGTATGAGACATAAGCAGCAAAGTGAACTGTCCTGTAGCCCAAGTGATACAGTGAATTTGCTTTAAAAGATGTTGAAAACTAGATTCTCTACCGTATTCCCAACACAAGTGACTTCTTTTTCTCTTCATTAGCCAGAAACGACTAATTTAAAATTAGAACCAGATTTTAATTTAAAATAGTTCCATTAATAATCTATTCATTGCAGATACCTATTATACTGTGTAACAGTTGTTTTAGAAATTTTATGTAAAATTAAAACTATCAGTATTTTACAGATGTTTTAATCAGACATTGTTATTAACAGGAACAGTGCAGAAACTAAAATCAAGCCTTTTATGTCTTATAAACCATGCATTTTTGAAGTTAGTGTCCACCAGGGTCCTATTAATTGTACACTTGCAAGATTTCATTGTTTTTGCCTCTGACACTATGGGAAAGATCTTTTAGATGCTTTTGGGACAGATTCAAGCTTTTATGTACTTGGTTACTACAGCTGTAAAATGAAATCTCATCTTGTAGCATGGATTATTCTTCTTATGTTAAACCCACCAAA
>CAUYRH010055187.1:0-63871 GCA_963574655.1 Perodicticus potto | reverse complement strand
TCACCCTGGATAGAGTGCTGTGGCATCACAGCTCACAGCAACCTCTAATTCCTGGGCTCAAGTGAGTCTCCTGCCTCCGCCTCCCAAGTAGCTGGGACTGCAGGCCCCCGCCACAATGCCTGGCCATTTTTTGGTTGCAGCCATCATTGCTGTCTGGCAGGCCCAGGCTGGATTCGAACCCACCAGCTCAGGTGTACATGGCTGGCGCTTTAGCCCATTGAGCCACAAGCGCCGAGCCGAGGGCTTCTTATAGTAAGAAATATCACAAAAAAGGTATTTATTTAATAAATATACATGGTAGATCTAATTGTAAAGTTATTATTAGTGGTAAATACACTCAAAAACAATTACATACCTGTTTTGACATTGAGAGGAATTGGTTCAACAATACCATCTCCTAAAAAAAGAGAATAAAACACAGACATCTTTAGAAATTCTTCCTCACCCATTAAGTTACTCCATATGCAAAAACAAATCAGCCAAAAGATTCTGAAGCATTGAAAAAAAATTTTTCTTTTTAAGAGACAGAGTCTTACTTTATTACCCTCAGTAGAGTGCCATGGTGTCATAGCTCACAGCAACCTCAAACTCTTGGGCTTAAGTGATTCTCTTGCCTCAGTTTCCCAAGTAGCTGGGACTATGGCACCCACCACAAGGTCTGGCTATTTTTTTGTTGCAGTTTGGCAGAGGTTGGGTTTGAACCCGCCACCCTCAGTATATGGGGCCGGCACCCTACCCACTGAGGCACAGGCACTGCCTGAATAGCAATTTTTTAATACCAAAACAGTTGTAATGAAAAATTAAAAAAAAAAAAAAAAAGAAAAAGAAATTCTTTCTCAAACTACAGGCCAGTATAATATGCATCTTTATAATGCTATATATATACCACTTCCCATTTCAATGATACTCGAAACTAAAATTTGAACATCAATACTTTACACGTAATCAATTATCACCCTCTAGTCATCAGAAAGGCTGACTTGCAGTCTCCTATGCCACCTGAAGTTGGGTTTCAAGAAGTAACAACACTAGCCAAGCACAGTGGTGCATGTCTATAGTTCTAACAACTTGAGAGGCCGAGGTAGGAGGATCGCTTGGGCTCAGGAACATGAATCTAGCCTGGACAAAATAGTAAGGCCCTGTTTCCAATAAAGAAAAAAAGATAGAAGAGAAAAACTGGTAACGCAGGTCTAACAGAGTGACAGACTTAAGAGAAAGCAAAGTAATTACAATAAAAGAGAGAAAAAAATAGTTTACAGAAGCTACTAGACATATATAGCCTCCCTAATACATATATACATATATAGTCCCTACATCTTAATAAGCAATTTCATTTCAGAAAAGGGAGGTGAGAATCGAACAGCTTCAACTGGATGATCACTCAGACATTTGCCACAGGTACCGAGCAAGCAGGGCAGAGTCCTGCCATCGTCCTCAATGCTGTTTCACCGTTTCTGGCCATTGCACTTCTTAGCCCATCACTTGTTACCCTTCTTTGCTGCTTCCATTGTAAGCCACATCCAACCCTGCTCTTAGTGCCTTCACAGTTAAGCTGGGCTGATAAACAGCTCTTGATGGCACATTGTGGGGTCTACAATGAATGTGAGAAGATACAATATTTTCCACAAGGCTCGTTAGCACATAAGAGACTAAAAACCTTAAGTTGTCTTAATTTCTATGTAGATGGATAAATATTAAGCATCAGCTACTTGGTCCACATTGATAAATCAGAATTAGGTGGTTTGGAATACCTGTCCATCTGTGAATGGAACTTACGACTCTTTTTTTTTTTTTTAAGAGACAGTTTCACTTTGTCACCCTCAGTAGAGTGCCATGGAATCACAGCTTGCAGCAATCTCTAATCATGTTGTTTTTTTTTTTTTGTAGAGACAGAGTCTCACTTTATCACCCTCAGTAGAGTGCCGTAGTGTCACAGCTCACAGCAACCTCCAGCTCCTGGGCTTAGGCGATTCTCTTGCCTCAGCCTCCTGAGTAGCTGGGACTACAGGCGCACACAACAACACCCAGCTATTTTTTGTTGCAGTTTGGCCAGGGCTGGGTTTGAACCCGCTACCCTTGGTATATGGGGCTGGGGCCCTACTCAATAAGCCACAAGAGCTGCCTGGGACTTACCACTCTTGCCAAGAGCCTGACCACTTTTATATCCCATCTTTTGGAGCAAAGCAAACCCTTTGTTTTCACAGCCTAGTGCATTCTTCAGCCCAATGTCACGTCTTTCTTGTTCTTCTTCTTTTAAACTCTTCTGCCTATTTTTCAAATTTGCTTCCTGTTGCTTTTCTTCTTTTCGACGGGCTTCTCGGATTTGCCTCAGCATTGGTAATCCTGGTCTGACATCTTCTCTGAGCAATAATGAAAGAAGTTATTTTAGAAGAGTACATGAAGTTTTCTCGTAAGTTTGCCAATCCTTGCTTGACACTAGTTAATATTTTAGCACTACGTCCATGAACACCTTGTTACCACTGATACTACAACATAATCAGACCTCCAAGAATCCCCGTTTTAGTAGAAATGATGAAGGCTAATGCCAGGTTGTAGCAAACTAAAGTATAGAGCTGAAGAAATTAGAAATACTAAGTTTAGACTAATTTTCCTAGGAGGTTGGCAACAATAAAGAACAAAAATGAACAGGAACTAGAAGAGAATAAAATTAAATTTTTTTTAAAAAGAGTAAATTTCCTTGGATGAGGGAAATAAAAACAATTAAGGGCAGAAGCAAATGGTTAATATTAAAAGGAAGGGGCTTCTAGTACATTTGTATGGAGACATAGGAGGCAATTCCACAAAATAACTTTCTAACTTTACATTTAAAATTAATGTCACTGTTTAATAATCCTCACATCTTTTACGTATCATTAAGTTAGGTGTGCATGTTTACTTACTGGACATTAATGAAGGAATCAGACATATAATCCTCTTCTTCTTCCATATTCAACTTCATATGGCAATAGTATCTATAAATCAAATAGAATAAAGAATTACTCTCTCTCTTTACATACACACACACACACACACATATATATTTAATTTATCAAAATGGAAATAAACCTTTATGTACCCCAGCCATGAGCTCTCTCTAGAGCTCTAATACATATTTGAGGGCCCTTTGAACATCTTTATCTATGGGGCTCACAAACTCAACAATCCAAATAACTCATCACCTTTCTCCCAAACCTTCCACCTTTCCTGTATTTCTACCTTACTGTCATCACTGTCTTCCCCTCAGACCTCTTATAAAGCTCTGTTAATGCTTCCTCCATAACATTCCTCCCAGGCATTTTTTCCTAAAGGTGTGACCACTGCTTTAGTTCAGGCACCTTTTTCTCACCTCTCCTCTTCTGAACCATCCTCAGCACCCCCTCCAGAGGATTTCTAAAATTTTCTTTTATCATTATTTTTAAAATAAAAGTCAAGTTAGGTTACTTCTCTATTTCAAACCCTTCAATAAACTTGACCTTGCAGGTGGTAGAGGACCAATCACTCTAGCAAAGTCTGAGGTGTCATCCTTTACAATTTGGCCTAAGTCTCTTTTAGGATTAATTATTCATGCCACCTGGGCTTCTCATTGCCCTCAAACATACCACAGACATTTCTTTCCTCCAAGGCCAAGCTGTTCTTCATAAAAACCTGTCCTGACCACTGTAGGCCTATCTCCATAGCAGTTTATGTTTAAGCTGCTCATTTGGAACTTTCCAGAGTTAATACTTCATTTATATGGAAATATTTTTGGGGCAAGTTACCATTCAAAATAGTTAAAATCATGTAATTATTAGTTCCTATAGGATTAAAATAATTATCTAGAAAACTGCTTCTCAAACTTTGTTATGTATATGAATTGCCCTAATAGCTTAAAAAGCAGAATTTAATTTTGGGCTAGAACCTGAAGTCCTGCATTTTTAACAAGTTCCTGGGCAAGGTTGCTAGACCAGCTGCTAGAGAGACAAAAGTGTGCTACACGTATGTTGTTTAATCCTGCCCACCATCCTTCCCTTTGGGAAATAAGCCCTCTGGCTTCCACGTGGTTCTAGTGGAGGGTGTCGATATCAATACCCTCTATTTCCTTAAGCCCAAAGATAGCCAATTTTAGTATGGTATGTCAACAACAGGGGAGGGGATGACCCAATCAGGGGAAAGAAGCAGTTTTTCCTTATATGATATTAATATGTGGGTTGTAGGGAAAAGCAGCTCTCGTCTTTGAGGTTTTTGAACTGGGGATATGTCAGGTTGGGGTATGGATGGCCATCTTCTTGGTGATATGAAGAAAATCTGTTTGAAGAATGAAGCCACATAGAGAAAATAGAGAAAGGTCTAAAAGCAATAAGTCACTAAGTCTAGTTTCCAAGGCCCTGGTTTCTTCGATGCTGTGATCTGGCATCTTCCCAGCAAAATGGACTAATACATTTCTGCATTATTTAAGCTTGCTTAAGTAGGGCTCCTGTCAACTGCAACCAAGAATTTGTACAATTACACTGTATAAAAAAAAGATTACAGTACCAGTTTTTAATATTTTTACTGTATATCTTCTCAACTAGGCTATAAAACATCAAGACAAGTTTATATCCTCTACTTACCATGGCATCCCAAACATCATAAATTATTATTAATAATAACTGTTTAGCTAAAATGAGGATAAGAAGGGTCTTAAATATTTGTGATTTTGTAAAGAATGCTTTTTTCTTACGTCAACATGTCATTTTTAAATACTTTTTAATAAGTGTACTATAAACACATAAAGTACATAAAACAACTGTGTATTTTACTTAGTTACTGTAAGGCAATGCCTCAGCCTCCGGAGCAGCTGGGACCACTGGTGCCCGCCACAACTCCCGGCTATTTTTTTGTTGCAGTTTGGCCGGGCCGGGCCTGAACCCGCCACCCTCAGTATATGGGGCCAGTGCCCTCCCCACTGAGCCCCAGGCACCGTGCTCTTGTAACAGTGTGGTACCCTCCAAGTGGCCCCCAATGATTATTGGCTCTTGGTTTGCAATGTCTTCGTCTAGCCTCCTCCCATAGTGAACAGGATTGCATTGTAAAACCAATAGGATTTTATGCACATGATGGAGTTGACATTTTTCATCATAATAAGATACTGTTGCTCTTAGATCACTCTAACTTGGTCATAATAGACACTGTTGCTCTTAGATCACTCTAACTCCAAAGTTAGTAAATGACTCATTTGACGCAAGTCAACTGTCACATAATGAAGACACTCAAGCTTTATGGAGAAGTTCAGAGGGGAGGAACTGAGGCCTCCTGTCAACAGCCAGCACAAACTTGGGAGCCACATGAATGAACCAGCTTGGAAAATGTGCCTCTTCCCCATCAAGCCTTCAGACGGCTCAGCCTGGCTAACATCTTCACTATAACGTCTTAGAAGTCCAAGCTAACAAATTCCTGACCTGCAGAAACTACGAGATAGTAAATGATTATAGTTATCTTAAGCTGCTAAAATTTGGGAAAGTTTGTTGTACAGCAAATGATAATACAAACCATCACTCAGGACAGGAGAGAGAACCTCATCAGCTACCTGGGAGCCCTCTTTGTCCCCTACCCAATCAACCTGTTTTTGTTCTAAGAATAGTCACTATTCTATCTTTAATGGCAATCGCTTCCTTTTCTTTATAGTCCCCACGTGTGCACATCCTTAAACATTACAGTTTAGTTTACCTATTTTGAATTATACGTTAAAAATATTTATGTACAGCTTTTGTGGTAATTCACCCGCTGTCTCTAAACCTCAGATTCCTCGTTTGTAATTAACAGTTTGTTTCCCAAACACATAGTGGTTCAGCACTTACCAAGTATATCATATATTTTTATCATTTAATTATCGTTAACAACTTTATAAGATAGGAATATTCCGCTTTCCACTTGGAGAAATTAAAGCTCGGCGTGGCTAAACACTTGCTCAAAAGCACAAAGAATTCCAGTCTCGGGGGTCTTGCTACTGCAAACAGGGCTGAGACAATACACTTCAGCAGCATCCATTCTCACCACGCTAAGTATAAACTTGGCAGTATATCCTGGCACAGATGTCGGTGGGCAGCTTGGACCAGAGTGACAGCAATGGAAGTGGTAGGGTCTGAGGGTAGAGCTTACGGGCTTTGGTGATGAACGATGTCGATACCGCAACAGGTTTTTGGCTCGAATACATGGAAGAGGAGAGCTAACGTTTTTTAAGAGTGGGAAGGCGGCAGGAGACAGGTTTTTTTCCTTAGCGGCGAGGAGGTGGAAACAAGCGCTTTTTCAGACATACTGAGAATACCACTACATGGACAGGTGGAGAGATGGACTAAGCAGCTGGATGTACAGTAGAAAGGGGACAAGAAACGCTTGACTCCCGAACACTTCAGTCAGGAACCGCTGATCCCTTCCCTCCCGCCTTCCTCTTTGCTGCAGTGTCCCACAGGCGCGGCCATCTGCGGACGGGAAAGAAGCTGATGGTGTTGAAGGGTCATCAGAGCCAGACGACGAGCACTGCCTTTTACCATTCTATCGATCGCCCCCAGACCTTACCTGACAGCTCTACTCGCTCTGGTCCAGCTCCGGAGCACACGCGGGAAGCACGCTCCCCACCGGAGAGCACAGAACCTCCAGGCCTCGGCTCAGACCCAGCTTCGCGTCGCAGTTACCGATTGGAAAGTTGCGGGAGGCGGGGCTAGCAGGAAGTGGCGAGTGCGCTTGCGCAAGCCAGTTTTCCGCGCACGCGCTAACCCCTCACTTCCTGTTGCCTGGAGTGCGGGAGGCGGGGCGTCCTGGTCCCTCGGTGGCTACCTCTGACCCTGTAGCTCAGCTGATCGGCCCCAGACTAGGAGGTGAGGTCGCCAGAGCATGCACTTTGACGCGCGCACGCCTCCTTGTCCCGCAGTACATTTGCAGAGTGATGGGGAAGAATCTGAGTTTGTAATGAACATGTTCCCCTTTTCTGTCTCCGTACTTCGTTCCGAGCCGCATCCTCGTGCGGTGACAGCCCCAAGAAGCCTGCGGAGGCCTCTTGCCATTCCCCCGCCGGCCTGGCACTACCCTCCGGACCTTGGAGCAGCCGGCTGAACACAGACCCTGAGCGCGCGAGGCCTGTTGGCCGCGTTCCCTGACCACCCGGTGCTGTCACTGGCCGCCCCACTCCTGTCTGTGGGAGGAATCTTGGAGGCATGCTCTTTGGGGTCTCCGCTGGGAGGTTTTGACCTTCTCCTGAGCGAGGTGCAGTTGGGGAGGGGCAAAGGGGCTGTATACCGAGCGGTGGTCGGGTTAGAAAGGAGGACGGGTTGTCAGGCCCAGCCTTGGTGTTGGATCTTAGTGCTTCAGTTTGCTCATTTATAGGACAAGGTAATGACGCATGTGTTACTAGGCGTGTTTTTTCTAGAGTAATGCCCTTTCTGCAATATTCAGTTTTCCTTTTATCCTATTATTCATTCTTCCTCATCAGGCACAGTTGTATTTGTTTTTGTTTGTACCTTTGTCCTTTAAAAGTAGCTTCTCAGGGTTTGCCTCACTTTATTTTTCCCCAAATGAAATGGGAAGTAAAGTCGTACTTCTCATTTCTTGGTGGTTATATTGATTATGCTTGACTTTTAACATTAAAAAATCCTGACAAAATCCTTTGTACTCTGTTGTTTTAAGGTGTGGATTTAAAACTTGAGTAATGGAGTTAGCCCACAGTTTATTGCTAAATGAAGAAGCTTTGGCTCAAATCACTGAAGCAAAGAGACCAGTTTTTATCTTTGAATGGTTGCGATTTCTTGATAAAGTCTTGGTTGCTGCCAACAAGGTATGGTATTTTTTTTGTTCCTAATTGGATTAACATCATAGAGATAATGTGTTTATGATTTGTAAGAAAACATACATTATGATTTGGAAAGATTGTGGGTCACTTATGAATTTGAGAACACACGTATTCCACAGATGGGTATTTCTAGTATATTTGTTTTCTATTCAGTGGCAAAACCCAAACCTCATTTAAATTCAGCTCATTGCTACTTCATATCTCTACCTGGGCAACTCAGTGTGACTGGAGCAAAACGTGACTACATGGCTGGTGTGACTTTAAATTCATCATCACCAAGTGCAGGTAGCTTGACAGTTTGCTGAACAAACCCAGTATCCTTGATCTCTTTGAGGAGTTAATAATAGGGTTTTATTTTTGTTCTTTCTGTTTTCTTCCTTTATAATTTCTTTGATTTAAGTTGCTTATTATTGTCTGAGTGTTTTGTTTTCTGCCTTTGAAATTATATATTTTGCCCAAATATCTGATGATCTTTGGCTGTCTGCTTAAATTTAATAGTAGCAAAAATTTTGCTGGGGGGACAGGTCCAATTTGATTAACTGGATCTCACTGTAGGCTGATTTGGTTCCTCCCTTTAGTATCTTAGGTTTCTCTGGGCTGATCATTTCCCAGACAGACTTTTCTACTCTGGAGTGTGAAGGGTTTATGGCTAGCTGCCTAGGTTTTAGGTCTTAGACTTAGGTGAGAAGATTAGAGACTTCAACTCACTATGTAAACTTCTACTTAATCCTCCTATTTTCAGTGCAATTCCCCAGCCCATAGCTGTGCTAGGCATCTTCTAGTCCAGAGAGGCAATATTTTAGTCTTTCCAGAGAGTAAGATTCCTGTCTTCTTCCAGAATACAGGAGAGAGTCTTAAAGCTTCTTAAACAGTCTCAATCATTCCTTCCATTTTGGGGGGTAATTTTATTCCCACCTCTAGCACCACCTAGGATATAAAAAATGATCTTTTAGAGTTCCTGTGTTGTAAGTTGGGTCTCTTCTCAGCTTTCCTTGTTGGGAATGCTTGGCTTCCAAGTTTTGTGTTGATTCTTTTTTCTATTTTATTTACCCTTGTGGATTTGTGTACTTTGGGGGAGGGGATTGTCTTTTAATGTGATTTTAGTGGAGTTTCTAGAGAGACCATCAATGTGTGAATTCACTTGGAATCTTTAGCTTGGAGTTTCTATTTTTATCTTACTTCCCAACCACCTGGTCATTCGTTATCCCTACTCCGCTAAAACAGTTCTTCTCCACCCATCACAGATCACAAATTGCCCAGAACAACAATCAGTATTTTGTCTTAATTTGATCCATCCCATATATTGATATAGCTGAGCCTTGACCTTTAAACACTAAAACATTTTTTATTTTGTTGTGAACTTGATAAATACAAGAGTACATAAAAGGATCTAAGTTATGAAGCATAATAATATGATTATCTGTATACTCTCCATCTAAACTAAAAAATAAGGTTGTTATCATTACTTTGCATGCTTTATGTGAAGTTCTTCCTTTTCATGGCTTCCCAATATACCATTTGCTTTTTGATCTTCTCCTATTCACTAGCTACTCCTCATTCTCTTTTGTTGGCTGTTCCTCAGTCTGGGACGTTTTTTTCCTGTCTAAACTTAATTCCTTTAGTTACATCATCTAATCTTAGGAATTTTGCCACCATCTACACCTACTCTACTCTACTCTTGTCTAAATGACATCTCTGAGTTAACAAATCCAAACCAAATTCTTGCTTTCTCCTCCAAACCTGCCCTTTCCCCAGTGTTCTCCTTCTCAGGAAATAACCATTTTATTCTTCTAGTTGCTTAGGCCCAAAATCTTAGTGTCATTCTTGACTTCTGTTTTTCTCAAACTTCACATCATAGTAGTCAGGAAATTTGTGTTTCCATGCACAGATATTTTCAGAATCTTTTTACTTCTTATCTCCCTGGTTACCACCATCATCTGTCATCTGGATTTCTGTAATTGCTCCCTATCTGCTCATGATACGTGTATCTGTGTATCTTATAGATCATTTCTCAGCTCACCAATCAGAGTGAGCCTGATCAAGGCCTTCCTCCACTTCAAACTCTTGCTTAGAATAAAACACAAAGTTCTTACAGTGGCATATAAGGTACTGAATGATCTGATCCCTTTTACCCTCTGACTTTATCGCTTACTATTTTCTCTCTGTCGTTCCTCTGGCCAAACTGGCCTTCTTGCTGTCCTCAAGGATACTAAGCTGCTCCAGACTCAGGACCTTTGTACTTGTTCCCTCTGCCTGGGGGAATGTTCTCCCTCTATTCATCTGCATAACTTGGCCCTTCACTTTTCAGAAAGGCCATTTCTTTTCTTTTTTTTCTTTTCATTTTAGAATATTATGGGGGTACACACATTTTGGTTACATGAATTGCTTTTGTATAGTTTGAGGCAGAGTTATAAGTGTGTTGTATCTGCCTTTTATACCTAATCTGTTTAAAACAATAAGCACTTAACACTGTTCATTTGTTTGTGTGGTAAACTTTGTCCCTCCTCGCTAGAATGTAAACTTCCTGAGGGTGGGGACATTGTTTTGTTCACTGTTGCACCTCAGTGCCTGGAATAGTGCATGACATACTGTAAGTACACAATAAGTATTTCTTGAATGAATAAATGAATTCTAGATATCGATTATAGGTGGATATGTGTACTTTTTGTTTGTTTCCTAGGGCTCTTGAGTTTCTTTTGGTTTCCTTTACTGACCTATAGCTTTATGAATTACTGACTTTGCATTTACATGGGAAACCCATCTGGATTCTAAGATATCAGTTGTGCATATACCCAATATTTTGCATCTTTTGGCTACTGGTTTATTTCTTAGTAAGTTGGCCTGGAAACTTTTGGTATCAAAATAGTCGATTTTACTGGAAACTAATTTTTTTTTTTTTTGGAAGCTAACTTTTTAGCATTGAAGAGGAAGAAAGGAGAAAATTTAATCTAGGAAAGAATGATTCATTTCTTACTAAATTTTTTCTTATCTTGAAAATGGTCATTTATGGTTTTATGGTTAAGTATTTTTTGATTAAAAGGTAGCAAAAGTATATATATGAAAAAAAAACAATGTTACCTCCTTTTTTTTTTTTTCTATGACAGACTGATGTAAAAGAAAAACAGAAAAAACTTGTTGAACAATTAACTGGATTAATAAGTAGTTCACCTGGACCACCTACCCGAAAATTGTTAGCTAAAAATCTTGCAGCCCTTTATAGCATTGGAGATACTTTTACAGTTTTTCAAACACTTGATAAATGTAATGACATTATCAGAAATAAAGACGACACTGCAGCCTACTTACCAACAAAATTGTAAGTATTTTGATAGGGACCCTTGAATTTTTATTTGATTTTCAGGGAAACTTAGTAAGGGACTACTGATTATAAAGACCCCAGGGTGGATGGAACCTGAGGCATGCTGCTGATAATAAAATCTCTACGTAGATCTGGGAAAGGGGGGATCCGCTTCCACATATCTGTTGCCACTGGGATTTCTAACACACTGCAGAGAACTGGTAGGGTACCAGCAATTTCCACAGGGACCTTTTGGTAAATTGAATGGAGATAATATTCTTGTCTGAGACAGAAAAGTAAAGTTTCTAGGTGATGTAATTGAAGCAGGAATAGGCAAAGTAAGGTCTATTCCTAGGCCAGCCTACTGTCTGTTTTGTAAATAGAGTTATATTGGAATACAGACATGTCTGTTGATTTAGGTGATAACTGCTTTCACACTATATTGGCCGAGTTCAATAGTTGTGAAGCAGACCATTTTGCCTGTAGATGTGCTGATCTGCTAGACTGAGGGCTTAACCCAACTCCTATCCCTTATGTGTAGTTTGGGTCAAGGGAAGATGTTTTCAGAGTGTTAAAATTATGGCTATAGGGATGCATCCTATGAATGAGTCAAATAAGAAAACCAACAGTTATGATATAATGAAGAGTGCTATGAGAGGGAAAATAACACCTAAATAAGCTTGGCTATGGAATAGGAGGAAAGCAGTGTCAAGGAAGGCAACTCAAAGAAGTGTCAGCTGAAGAAGATCAACCATCAAAGAAGGATACATAGAAATTAGGTAAGGGGTTAAGCAAAGATTGATAGGATAGACTGGGAGTCAGCAAACTTTCTAGAAGGGCCAGATAGTATTTTTGGCTTTGTGGACTGTACATTTCTGTTACAACTGCTCACTTCTGTCATAGATAGTCTGTAAATCAGTGAGCATATCTGTGTAGTACTCATATGTATTTCAAGTGGATTCATGAATTCTGTTTAGGAATTCCCTCATATATTCTGTCCTGTGACCTCAGTCATTTTTAACTTTATTATCAGCCTATAGAGTATTGAAAAAAACATGAGATTTGGAGTCAAAGAGGTAAAGGTTGATTCTCTGATTCTACTATTTATTATGTGTATGATTGTAAGCTAAATTTACTTAGCCTCTTTCATCTGTAACTTGCTCAGGTCGCATAGCTATTAGTTGGCAATTTCTAGGATTTAGGCACAGTGAAACCACTGTGTTTCACTTCTGCCTGTAAGCTAAACTCACTTTTCACAGGAGTGATGGTGAGATTGTTTCTTACTTCTAAAGAGATGTGCTGCTACACTTTCTTTGTCTACGTATTCCATTAATGCGATTTAGATTAGATTTTACAGGCTTACAAATAATAGCATACTATTATTAAAAACAGATACAAGCAGGCACTGTGAGCAGTTCAAATGTATAAGATATATTCCATGTTTACGGAGTTTACATTTCCACTGACAGAATAAGATAAAGATATATAAAACGAATTACACACAGTAAATTATACAATTTTGTCAAAATGAGTGGTTGACATTAAGTGTTTTATGTATATGTGTGTGTGTATGTGTACATATATAATGAGAGAAGAGCAGAGTCATTGTAAGTCTTCATAGAAGGAAATCTTGGGTTTCTTAGCAGAAGATGGAAGTGATTTATTACATACATATATATTTATTCTTTTATATTCTTAACAAGCATACAGTGGTTAACTATAGTATTTGTTACAAAGGACAATAAGCAAGGTGTTTTTGGAAGTTGAAAACTAAAGATTATAGTCAAAAGTGTCCTAGGCAAATACAAATTGATTTTGAAGATCAGTATAGTGAAATTATGTCATTAACCTGACCAAGAACCAGTGAAAATACCACTTCTTACAGGGCTGCAGTGGCTTGCGTTGGAGCATTTTATGAAAAAATGGGAAGAATGTTGGGTAGTGCTTTTCCAGAAACAGTAAATAATCTTTTGAAATCTCTGAAAAGTGCAGAGGTAAGTTTTACAACTAATATTTGAATATTTTGCTTGTGGCAAGAGTTAGATATCAGTTAAAAATGTTTGCTTTTTTCTGTTACTATGGTACTCATATTGCTTATCAAAGAGGTAATTTCAAATTATTACTTGCCCCCTTTTTCGTGTACATTACCTTATTTTTCAGAAGGTAAGAAAAGAATGCTTTTCCTTGACAGTGAATAGATTTGCCTATTTTTTAGTTTTTAGCCTGTGGTTATTTTTTGTTTTTTATTTTTTTTGAGACAGAGCCTCAAGCTGTTGCCCTGGGTAGAGTGCTGTGGCATCACAGCTCATAGCAACCTCCAACTCCTGGGATCAAGTGATTCTCCTGCCTCCACCCCCCCAAGTAGCTGAGACCACAGGCACCTGCCACGATACCTGGCTATTTTTTGGTTGTGGCCATCATTGTTGTTTGGCGGGCCCAGGCTGGATTCAAACCTGCCAGCTCAGGTGTATGCTGCTGGCGCCTTAGCCGCTTGAGCCACAGGCGCCGAGCCTCCTATGGTTATTTTTGTATTGACATTTTATTTTTGTATCATAGGAAATTAATACATTAAAATTACATTATTAATGTAATAATAATGTAATTAATACATTAATTATTTAATTAATTTCCTATGTTTTCTGTAATAAGTCACCACAGACAGGGTGGCTTAAAGCAATAGAAATTTATTGTCTTAAAGTTTTGGAAGCAGGAAATTAAGTGTCAGCAGGGCCATCTCTGAAGGCTCTAGGACATTCTAGGAAAGAATGTTTCCTTTCCTTGTTAGCTTTTAGTGGTTGCTGGAAATCTATAGATGCATCTTTCCAATCTCTGCCTTCTTTGTCACATGGCTTTCTTCCTGTGCCACTGTGTTCTGCATCTATATATTTTTTCTTTTATAAGGATGCCAGTCATTGGATTAGGATTGGATACCTCTTCTGGGAACTATTTGTCTACTCATTCATTAAATAGGAATGGAGGACATATTATTTGTTAGGCATTAGGCACACAAAGATGAATAAGACATGGTCTCTGACCTCGAAGAGCTTATAATGCAGTGGAAGAGATCTATATTTGAAAAAGTATTTCTAGAAATAAGAACAAGCACTAAGAAGAGCAGAGAAACACAAGTTTGAGTTAATCACAAGATGAAGGTTTGCTATATTTCTGACAAGTTATTTTGAATGTGTTAGATGTTTTCTTCTTTCTCTTTTGGATGGTTTCTAATATTTCTTAACTATTTTTTACGTAATCTTTAAGTCTAGAAGTTTCAAAACTCGAGATATGATGTTGAAGCTTTGGAATCTGTCTTCATGTTCTCTTTATATTGTATTTCAGTATGTCATGGAAACACTGGAATATGTTTCCTTGTTGGAACCTAATTTTTCAGGAAGATATTTAATTAAATAATTAGTCTTACCTTTTAGGTACCTCCTAGAATATGTAATTTTATTTTTCTTTTCACTATTTACTGTTTATAATTTGGAAATAAGACCATTTGGCCCAAAGAACTTTTATGTCTTGGTATGTTCTCGTTTAAATTTGGGATTTATTTTATAATGTAGTTTTAAAGTTTTGCTTTATGTACACATCTAGTCACAAGGGCGAAGTGAAATCTTAATGAGCCTACAGAAAGTTCTAAATGGACTGGGTGGTGCGGCAGCTTCCTCTCACCGTGATATATACAAGAATGCCAGATCTCTCTTGACTGACAGGTCCATGGCTGTTCGATGTGCAGTGGCCAAGGTTAGTACTCCAGCGATTTATAATGCTGTTCCTTATCCTCCTTGTTCTTAAACAGTAGGAGTTTTTTCCTTTAAAGTTTTGAATTATTTTGGCATGTTTTTTGTTTCTGTGGATTCATCTTATTTTTTAGAACCATATATAAATGGAATCTTGTGGGATGAACTTTTGTGCATATATATGTTCTGACTGCTTTCACTTAGCACAATTATTCAGAGATTTATTTATGTTGTTACATGTATCAATAGTTCATTCCTTTTTATTGCTGAGCAATATACCGCATTCATTTGTTCCTCTACCTGTTGTAAACATTTGGGTTGCTTCTAGTTTGCAATATATTTTTTAAAAAGCTACTGTGAACATCTGTATATGAATTTTTGCTTTTGGGTAAATATCTAGGAGTAGAATGGCTGACCATATGGCAAATTTATGTTTAACTTTTTAAGAAACTGTCAAACGCTTTTCTAAAAGTACTCATGCCATTTTATATTTCCACAAGCATTATATGAGAATTCCAATTCTATGTTCTCTCCAACATTTGTTACTGAGAGTCTTTTTAATTTCTACTGTGGTATCTATTGTGGCTTTATTTGAATTTCCTGATGACTAATGAGCATGATTTTAGGTGCTTTTTGCCATTCATGTATTCTTGGAGAAAGATGTGTCTAATCTTTTCCCCATTGTTTTACCAGGGAGAATATTTTCTTTTTTGAATTTTGGGAGTGTTTTAGAGTAGGAAATGGATTTTCTACTTTATATTATCAAATATATGATTTGCAAATATTTTCTCCCAATCTGTGGCGTGTCTTTTCATTCTCTAAACAGCACCTTTTTGTGAAGTTTCAAATGTGTCTAATCCAGTTTATCAATTATTCTTGTATGAATTGTGCTTTCTCTGTTATAGCAAAGAAAAAATTTCCTACTCCAAGGATCTTCCTTGCTTTCTTCTAGTAGTTTTATAGCTTTACATTTAGATATATGATCCGTTTTGAGTTGATTATTGTTTATGGTGCAAAGTATGAATAAGGTTTTTTATATATGTGTATCTACTTATGTTAGTAACACGTCACAAATATTAGTTTTCATTAAGTTGCCTTTGCATCTTTGTTGAAAATTGGTTATTCAGATATGTGTAGATCTATTTTTGGACTCTTAATTTTGTTCCACTGATCTACTTGTTGTCTTGATGTCAACAACACTTTCCTAATTACTATACCTTTATAATAAGTCACAAAATCAGGTGATATTAGCCCCCTCACTTTGTTCTTTTTCAAAAATTTTTGCCTAATCTAGATCCTTTGTATTTTCATACAAACTTTAGAATTAGCTTATCATCGCCTACAAAATGTCTTGCTGAGGATTTGTTTTGTTGTTGGTTTGGGTTTTTTTATTTTTTTTTTTGAGACATACTTTCTGTCACCTGGGCTAGAGTGCAATGGCATCGTCATAGTCCACTGCAACCTCAAACTCCTGGGTTCAAGCAATCCACCTGCCTTAGCCTCTGAGTAGCTGGGACTATAGGCATGTGCCATCACACCTAACTAATTTTTCTATTTTTAGTAGAGGTCTCGCTTTTTCTCAGGCTGGTCTTAAACTCCCATGCTCAAGCATTCCCTCTACCTCAGCCTCCCAAAGTGCTAGGATTACAGGGGTGAGCATGCTGATGAGGTTTTGCTCCATATATTCTCTTCATCCTTTTAAAATAGGATGACTCTGTAGTGATTAGACCTCTCATTCCTAATTTTGGTAATTTATATCTTTTCTCTTTTTTTTTTTCCTGATCAGTCTGTCTAGAGGTTATCAAATTGTCTTCTCAGTGAACTTTTGGTTATAGTTCTGATATTTTTTGGTGTTATAGTTCATGTATTTCCTTCCTTGTTATTCCTCTTTTCTGCTTACTTTGTGTTGTGTTTGCTCATCGTTTCTGAAGGTGGAAGCTGACATTACTGATTTTAAACCCTTCCTCTTTACTAAGATAGTGGTTCAGTATTACACGTTTCTAAGTACTGTAAACTCTCTCAAGGCAGTAACCTGGACAGTTGCAGGGTTCATCTTGTTTCTCATCTCTTAAGGGTAATTGTTCTTCATTGCCTCATGTTCAGGATCTTCAAAACTGTTATTATATTTTTTCCAATATTTTGGTTATTTCAGGACAGCAAGTGAATCTGGTTCTTGCTACTCCATCTCTGTAAAAAGAAGTTCTATGATGTAATTTACTCTTTGTTTTTAATTTTAGTGTCTACTAGAACTACAGAATGAAGCTGTTTTCATGTGGACTGCTGAACTGGAAAATATAGCCACTCTCTGCTTTAAGGCTTTGGAAAATTCAAATTATGGAGTGAGAGTGGCAGTGTCTAAACTCTTAGGAACAGTCATGGCTACAGCATTGATGCCAAAACAGGCAACAGGTACTGTTTGCCAACCCTTATTTTGACTGTAATAGATCTTTTTTTTTTTTTTTTTTAAGACAGAGCCTCAAGCTGTCACCCTGGATAGAGTGCCGTGGCATCACAGCTCAGAGCAACCTCCAATTCCCAGGCTCAAGCGAGTCTCCTGCCTCCGCCTCCCAAGTAGCTGGGACTACAGGCACCCACCACAATGCCTGGCCATTTTTTGGTTGCAGCCGTCATTGTTGTTTGGCGAGCCTGGGCTGGATTTGAACCCGCCAGCTCAGGTGTACATGGCTGACGCCTTAGCCCGTTGAGCCACAGGCACCGAGCCGACTGTAATAGATCTTTGAATGTTTATAGAATGCTTCCCTTTTTTTTTTTTTTGCAGTTTTGGACTGGGTTTGAACCCACCACTTCTGGCATTCTGGCATATGGGGTCAGCGACCTACTCCTTTGAGCCACAGGCGCTGCCCTAGAATGCTTCCTTTTTTTTTTTTTTTTTTTGAGACAGAGAGTTTTGCTCTGTTTCTCTGACTGGAGTACAATGGTGTCATCATAGCTCACTGCAACCTCAAACTCCTGGAGTCAATTGATCCTCCTGTCTCAGCCTCCCAGAGTTCTATAACTACAGCCATGAGCCTATTTGCTAATTTCTTACTTTCAATCTCTGATGCGTAGATTCTCATTTATACCACAGTCTTAATTTTCACCTTTTTTTGACTATTATTATAAGCAGAAACAGAGACACATTGACTTTTTCAAGTGACTCTTGCTTTGCCCCACAGTTCCAGGGAGATGTCTCAGAGGTGAGCAGGTGATGAGTGAGCCAGCTCTGCCTTTGTCTCAACCCCTATTCCACCTCTGTGTAGTAGAAAGAGAACCAGGTGGTTCAGGTTCAAGTCCTCACCTTTTATTACCTGCGAAACTCTATTTAATGTCTTTCAGCTTCCATCTCTTTGTCTTTAACAATAATTATTTCATTAGGTGATTATGTAACAGTTTAAAGTGCTGTGTGCCAGGTGCCAGATTAAATATATTACAAAATTTAATTCTCACAAAGCTCTGTGAATTATAAGTACTCTTGTAATTTACCATTTTATAGATCTTGAAATTAAGGCTTAGAGAGCTTATATAACTTATGTCCTAAAGAGTGTTCTAATAAGAGTCAGAATTGAAATTTAAACACAGACAGCCAAATTCTGTGGCCTACATTCTTAACTATGAGTTTATACCTTCTCCACAGAATTTTTGTGAGTATTGTTTGCTACTTCATGGGAAAGGACTTTATGATATATGAAGATATTTATAAGATATGAAGTTGGGTGACATTTTAATCTATTGCTAACTACTATATAGAAAGCACTATTTTGAGAAAGTTTCTTTTTGTTCATCTCCGTTGGGAATAAGCTGTGTCAGTGAGTAGTTTCTGCTGTGAATGTGCTGTGTCCTTCTTGTTTTACATACAATATTAAATTTATCATTAGACTATTGGGCTTAGATTTATTGAATTGCATTTATTTTCTAGCTCCTTTTTTTTTTTTTTCTTTTGTTTTTTTCTTAGCATCTTTTGCTTCAAGGTCTACAAGAACATTGTAAATTTTAAGAAAAAACAAGTTTTTGTTTTTTTTTCTGAGACAGAGTCTCACTATATCACCCTTGGTAGAATGCTGTGGTGTCACAGCTCACTGCAACCTCAAACTCTTGGGCTTAAGCGATTCTCTTGCCTCAGCCTCCCAAGTAGCTGGGACTACAGGTGCCCACCACAATGCCCTGCTATTTTTTTTGTTGCAGTTGTCATTGTTATCGAGCTGGCCCAGGCCGGGTTCAAATCCGCCAGCCTTGGTGCATGTGGCTGGCGCTGTAACCACTGTGCTACAGGTGTCAAGCCTTAAAGAAAAATTTTTATAAGGCAACTAAACCCTGTCCTATTGTAGTAAAGGATCCTTTAAAATAAAACTTGAATTTTTCTAGCTAGATTATTAGAAGTATGATTAGCTAATGGAAAACGATATGCTGCAGAAATATATTTTCTTATGAATTCACTTCTTCTTCTGAAAGTAATGCGTCAAAATGTGAAGCGAGCGACATTTGATGAAGTCTTGGAACTCATGGCTACAGGATTTCTACGTGGAGGATCAGGTTTCTTGAAGAGTGGTGGAGAAATGTTAAAAGTTGGAGGGTCTGTTAATCGTGAAGTGAGAGTTGGAGTTACACAGGTTTGTAACATATCTGTAGAAGATAATTCTGTTCATGTCACTTGTGAGGTTTTGTGAGAAATTTTAACTAAGTAATAGCATGTACAGAGAGATTTTTAATATTGTCTGGTTCTTTTAAAGCATTTCTTTTACCAAATTAATGAAACATGTTCATTAATTATATGCTTATATGGGAAGGTAGGTACTTAATGATGTGTAAATAAGCCTATGTCTACTATATTCATATAAATATCTATAAAAATTGCCCCAGATTAAACTTGTCAGAAAATTAATATGTAATCATTCAATATTAATTAAAGCTGTATTCAGGTAGCTTGCGTCCTTTAGATTTTAATGTTCTCTAAGGACCTTTCAGCTAAAAATATTGGTTATTGCTTTGATTGGGTTTTCTATGGATGTGCATACCAGTGTAATTGTAAGATTAAATCTGACTTGAAATTATAATTTCAAAATAATAATTAACATCAAATAAGAAGCCATAATTAATGATCTAATAATAATTAACACCTAATAAGATGAAATGGTGATCATAGTCAATGTCATAATTTAGGTCAAAATTACGACAATGTTACCTTATCCTTGAACAGGAATAAAAGAGAAGTAAACTATTTTATCTTACAGAGAAAGTCATAAACAAGTGTTTTTTAGCTCTAAGTGTTTATTTATTTAACATATCAAGGTTTTCTTATTCTTTTAATCTGTTACTTTCTTGATCACTAGGGTGAATTCAGCTTTCCTTTCTCCCCTCACCACTCTTTCTGTTCTTCGTGAAACGATTATCTTTAGAATTATTTTTAGTCAAAGATACTTTACCACTAATGCCTATATCAAAAGTACTAAAATTCTCTGTTAGCCTCAAATGTAATTTATTCTGCATGCTGTCATCAGTCACTTCTGTAGTTACTTTATCTGTGATTATTACTTACTTATATAAATTTATATGAAGTTTTATCTTTATTTATAGGCATATGTTGTTTTTGTTACCACATTGGGTGGTCAGTGGTTGGAGCGTAGCTTTGCTACATTCTTGTCCCATGTACTTGATTTGGTTTCCCATCCTCGGGCAACACAGACACATGTGGAGGCTGTGTACTCAAGACGATGTGTCTCCTTTATCCTAAGAGCTACTGTGGGCAGTTTACTAGGTGAAAAAGCCCAGATTGCAGCTGCCAAAGAAATATGCCAAGCTATTGGAAAACAAATGAAAGCAGTAGGTAAGAATGTATATCATAATGTGTGTTGTCCTTTAGTTCTTAATTGTTAATACATGCTAATAGATATAGTTTATATCTTTCTGGGCAATGTTTTTGTAGTCATTTTTATTGAGTTATTCTTATTTTAGATTAAACAAAATATAATTATAACGAAATAGAGTTTCTAAAGATTTGGGTAGCATGTTTGTAAGATTACATTTTCTGTTTTACTTCTAGTATCTATAGTGATTTTACAACTTTCTTTTTTTTTAATTATTTTTTATTAAATCATAACTTTGTACATTGATGGCTTTATGGGGTTTAGGGTACTGCTTCGATATACAATGTGAAATGTTTACATTGAAGTAAGTAACACATCCATCACAATTATATTCATTTCTTAATAGTTTTGAAATGTACCATTGCATCATGCACATTAGGTGAGGTCCCCCCAAATATCCTCCCTCCTCCCATATCCCCACTCCCCTCCCCTCTCTCTCCTCTTCCCTTCTACTTTCTGAACTATAGTTATGTTTTGCCATTCATATTCGTGTGTAGGTGGTTATATATTGATTTCACAGTAGTATTGAGTACATTGGATCCTTTTTTTCCCCATTCTTGGAAAAGAAAAATACGTTACTAAGAAAAATACTTGGAAAAGAAAAATACGTTCCAGCTCCATCCAGGTAAACATAAAAGATGTGAAGTCTCCTTCTTTTTTATGACTGCATAGTATACCATAGTGTACATATACCACAATTTGTTAATCCATTCATGGGTTGTTGGGCACTTGGGCTGTTTTCATGTCTTGGCTATTATGAATTGAGCTGCAGTAAACATTCTGGTGCAAATGTCTTTGTTGTAAAATAATTTTTGATCATCTGGGTATATACCTAATAGAGGAATTGCAGGATCGAATGGTATATCTACTTTTAGATCCTTGAGCATTCTCCAAACTTCTTTCCAAAAAAAGTTGTATTAGCTTGCATTCCTACCAGCAGTATAGAAGCGTTCCCTTCTCTCCACATCCACACCAACATCTGTAGTTTGGGGATTTTGTGATGTGGGCTAATTTTACTGCAGTTAGATGATATCTCAAAGTGGTTTTGATTTGCATTTCTCTGATTATTAAGGATGATGAGCATATTTTTCCTGTGTTTGTAGGCCATGCACCTGTCTTCATCAGAGAAGTTTCTGTTCAAGTCTCTTGCCCACATAGAAATGGGGTTGTTTATTCTTTTCTTATTGATTAGTTTGAGTTCTCTGTAGATTCTAGTTATCAGACATTTGTCAGAAGCATAACCTGCAAAAATCTTCTCCCATTCTAAAGGTTGTCTGTTTGCTTTGTTTGCAAAGGTTGACTGTGCTCTTGGCTGTGCAAAAGCTTTTTAGTTTGATTAGATCTCAGAAATGTATTTTTGTTGTTGATTTCAATTGCCTGGGGGGTTCTCCTCATAAAATATTCTCCCAGGCCAATTTCTTCAAGTGTTTTCCCTGTACTCTCTTCTAGTATTTTTATAGTTTCATGTCTTAAGTTTAAATCTTTTATCCAGTGAGAATCAATTTTTGTTAATGGTGAAAGGTGGGAGTCCTTCTACGGGTAGCCAGCCAGTTCACCCAGCACCATTTGTGAAATAGGGAGTCTTTCCCCCACTGAGTATTTTTGATAAGCTTGTCAAAGATCAAATGATGATAAGCAGCTGGGTTCATCTCTTGGTTCTCTATTCTGTTCCGTAAATCTACTGCTCTGTTTTTGTGGCAGTACCATGCTGTTTTGATCATTATAGATTTATAGTATAGCCTGAAGTCTGGTAATGTGATACCTCCTGATTTGTTCTTATTTCTGAGTAATGTATTTCCTATTCGAGGTTTTTTTCTGATTCCATATAAAACGAAGTACTATTTTTTCAAGTTCTTTAAAGTGTGACAATGGTGCTTTAATAAGGATTGCATTAAATCTATAAATTGCTTTGGGTAGTATGGGCTTTTTAACAATGTTGATTCTTCCCAGCTATGAGCCTGGCATGTTCTCCATTTGTTACCATGTTCAGCTATTTCTTTTCTCAGAATTTCATAGTTCTCCTTATAGAGGTCTTTCATGTCCTTTGTTAGGTAAATTCCCAAATATTTCAACTTCTTTGGTACTATTGTAAAATAGTTGATTGTTTTTTTTCAGTTTGACTATTGTTGGCATATATAAAAGCTACTGACTTGTAAATATTGATTTTGTATCCTGAGATGCTGCTGTATTCCTTGATCACTTCTAAGAGTGTTGAAGTTGAGTCCCTGGGATTTTCTAGGTATAGGATCATATCATCAGCGAAGAGTGAGAGTTTGATCTCCTCTGACTCTATTTGGATACCCTTGATCACCTTCTCTTGCCTGATTTTGATGGCTAAGACTTCCATTACTATGTTGAATAGCAGTGCAGACAGTGAGCATCCTTGCCTCATTCCTGATCTGAGTGGAAATGTTTTCAATTTTACACCATTTAACATGATATTGGCTGTGGGTTTGCTATAGATGGCCTCTGTTAGTTTAAGAAATGTCCCTTCTATGCCTATTTTCTTATTCTATTTTGTTGGGTTTTTTTCCTCTCCTTATAGGCTTACCACAGATAGTTATTAGCCCCCACAAGTTATGTTGCAAAAACTCCATAATTCATAATTAAAAGAAATCCTTTTTTCAGAAGTGTCAATTTTCATACTTAGCTGACAGGGGAGATACCATGATCACAAAGGTGGTTTTCTCAGGGTGAAGCTCATCCACTGCACTCCGATGTGCTGACCCCTGCGATATCCCCAAATGTGGGAAACTCAACTGCATAATTTATGGTAGGGCATGGTTTAAAAAAAAAAAAAAAGGAAGTGTCAATTTTATTAATTTTTCAGTGTAAATAGTTATTGAGTTTCCGAGATTTGCAGAGTAATAATTCAGGATTTTAAGTAATCAGGGAGATACAGTTCCTGTCTTCATGGAGCTTATAAACCAATTATAAGGGAACTAAAGCATGGCAAAATATGAACTCAATAAAACACTTCAGTTTTATAACTGTTAGAAACATACATTAACTTTAATAAGACAAATTATATTGCCCAATAGAGATCTTTATAAATAAGGATTTAGGCTGGGCACAGTGGCTTATGCCTATAATTCCAGCACTTTGGGAGGCCAAGGCAGCAGGATCACTTGGCCAGGTGTTTGAGACCAGCCTTGGCAACACAGCAAGATGCCCACTCTACAAAAAATTTAAAAAATTAGCCAGGCATGGTGGTATGCACATTGGGAGGCTGAGATGGAAGGATTAGCCACCGAGATTACAGTAAGCTGTGATTGTACCACTGCTTTCCAACGTGGACAACAAAGCAAGACCTTGTCTCTAAAAGAACAAACAAAAAACCTAAGGATTTAATGAATGGATATAATCAGTAATTTATTTTTAGAGAGTGTATTAAATATTTTATAAATTAATAAAAATAAATTTATGGATTAGTTGTAGTTTTTGTTTATGGTAACTTAGGAAACTATTTTTTAAATGTATAATAATTTCTGAAAATTATGAATTGTGAGTTAAGTAGTATTTAAAATAATGAGGTTTTTTTTTTTTTTTGCGGTTTTGGCAATGGCTGGGTTTAAACCCACCACCTCTGGCATATGGGGTCGGCGCCCCACTCTCTTGAGCCACAGGCGCCGCCTTTTTTTTTTTAAGCAGAGTCACTATGTTGCCCTCAGTCGAGTGCTGTGGCGTCACAGCTCACAGCAACCTCAACTCTTGAGCTTAAGCGATTCTCTTGCCTCAGACTCCCAAGTAGCTGGGACTACAGGCGCCCACCACAACACCTGGCTGTTTTTTTTGTTATTGTTGCAGTTCTCATTGTTGTTTGGCTGGCCCGGGCTGGGTTCAAACCCTCCGGCCTCAGTGTATGTGGCTGGCACCCTAACCACTGAGCAACGTGTGCCAAGCCAGGTATTTTTCTTTAGATATGTTAAAATAGTAATCTGGTCTGTGTTTACAACTTGGAAAATAATTGTACATTGATTCACTGAAGGAACATTTGAGTGTCAGAAACACTATGCCAAATGGTGGAACTAAAGTAGCAAGCCAGAAACAGATAGCATCTGTCTTCACGGAGCTCATAGTTTAGCAATCAAAGATAGAATGCGTGCATTTCCAAGTCCAGAAATATCTAAAAAGAATATACATGGGGCATTTATGGGCTGGTTTGTACTGTCAATTAATAATTTGTCAAGGGATCTTTAGATGTGTCATGTCAAATACATTTCAACTGTAGTAGAAGTTAGATAGTGTGGAGAGGGGCCTGCAAAATTAATGGGAAATTTAAGAAACGTTGCAGTGGGAAGATCTAAAGCCACTTTCCTTTCAGATCCACTTTCTGGTCAGTATTTAACAGTGATACCTCCAGTATATTGGAGCCCTTGAAGTAGCAATAGTAATAATAAAGTAACAGTAATAGCTGCTGAAATTTATTCAATGTGTATTGGAAGCAGCATTGTGTTAAATTCTTTATGCCTTGACTTTTGAATCATTGCAGTGCCTTTTGACATAGGCACATAGGCTGTTTAACAGATGAGGAACTTGAGACAGAAAGGGTGAGTATCTTGCCTGATGGGTAACAAGTGCACGATAACATGACTAGTGCTCTTGGGATTTGAACACAAGTCCTCTTTGTCCAGAGTCTGGTTTTGCACACTGTGGTTTGCTGCTCCTTTCTCAAATTAGGCTGTATTCCTAGAAGCAGTGAAGTTTATACCTCAATATAGATTTAAGCATTGCCTGTCATTAAACAGTGTTTTTAAGTCAATTCAGTGTTTAGTTACATCAGGTTTTTGCTGAGAACTAACAAGAGTTTTTAATAGTCATCAACTGGTATAACTAAAATTGTAAATTGTGTAGAACAAATAAGTTATATCACAGTTCATTTCACTTACATTAAAGATACAATTTTGTGTTTCTAGAAGCAGTAGTGAACGATACCAGTGGGGAGAACAAATCTGGCGCAGCGGACATCGCGGCCAGCCAGCACGTCATGGTCTGTGCACTCCAGGAGCTTGGGAGCCTGGTGCAGAGCCTGAATGCCACCGCGTCCCCTCTGATTCAGGAGGCGTCTATAGGTAGGACTTCAGTTACCTCCCAGTCTGTATTTTCACTGTTTTTTCAAAGCCATGGATGTGATTGATATTTAACTCCTGATTAGTTGTTTATCATCATAATTAGCAGTTTAGATCATTGGGCTTCATTTAATATAAGATTCATTGTGGTAGGAAACACTGAATTTGGGAGACACATCAGAAATAGTCATGGTGATTGTTTCTAATAATTGATGGAAATTTGTTGGAGACTTTCATTTAATTCCACATCCATTTGTATTTTATGGATATAATTGTACTATGTTCTTTGTAGAAAATGTTCCTTGAAAGTATTCTGCAGTTTAGAAATAATATATGTGGCTTTGGGCAAAGTCATAAAACTATATATGTGAAATCATGGGTATTATGCTTTTAATTATTATGTTACATATAGTCTGTCTTAGTTTCTGAAATCACTTGGCTTTATTAAAGAGTAATATTTTGATTATTTCTTTTTTAGGCCTCTTGGAGATTGTGACTTCAGTGCTGCTTCATCCAAGTATGGCTGCACGGCTTGCTGCTGCATGGTGCCTGCGCTGCGTGGCTGTGGCTTTGCCTTTCCAGTTGACACCATTTTTAGACAGGTGTGCAGAACGTCTCAACAACTTGAAGACTTCACCAGAAGCTGTCAGTGGGTACAGTTTTGCAATGGCTGCTTTGTTAGGTGGAGTTCATCAATGTCCTTTGGGCATTCCTCATGCCAAAGGAAAGGTAAGACAGAGATCCTGGATTTGAGAATGCTGTCTGTCACGTGGGCTCTAGTCTGCATGGGAGTGCTGCTGTGTTTAGTGTTGAATCAAATAACAGTAGTCTCCTTTGTTAACACAGTGTCCTGCTAATGTAGGACTAACAGACCCTAATTATAATTGATACTTAATTCTGATATAGGGATAGGTTTCATCTGGGTATAGTATGTTATAATTTATTTTAGAGGGAAAAAAACTTTACAGTAATTATTTAAAGATCAGCTTTTCTTTCAGCTTTTAAAAATGTTAAGTTCATATTGCTGTATTCAAAGATGTCAGGAGAATATGCTGTTGCCATATTTAGCATTTTGATAATATGTAAAAACAGAATGGTTTTAATAAATTACTTTCCCCCTTTCTATTATACTTTATACTATTATCGTAATTTTCTTCCCAGGAATCCTAAGAGTTTATATAAATATTATTTGTAACTTTACATTCATAGATTGGAGCTAGATTTTTAAGTTCTGATTTTTTTCTGGGATATTAGGCCCAAGTCCATTCATTTTTATGAGTTTCATAGCTACTGCTTAACTCTGGGTTTCCATCTCACTTTGCCATGTAGTTGCCTCCTCACTGGTTATCCTTCTGGAAGTCCTTTTCTCCCATCTTCCTCACACCACTTTCATACTTCACTTTTGCTCAGAGACCCTTAGAGACTGCTGTCTGGTAAACTGGTACCTCATAATTTGCCTTCATGCCACCTGTTCTTTCTAATTTCCTGCTGCTCTACTCACACTGTCTTGCTTTCTTCTCAGGCCTTTTTCAGCCTCCCTGTCTTTCCTCTGCTAACCCCTTACATCCACTCCCTCATTCAACTGTACCAAATTTAAATCTGTTTGCTTTGAGGCCTGATTCAAGTTCCATATCCTTCATGAAGTCTCTTTACAAGTACTCAATTTGGACTAGCCTTCCCCTGTGTATGTAAATAGCAGAGTACTCAGAACAGTGTGAGCCCTTGTAACCATTTAATGCATGCCATTGTTACTGGTACTGTTATCTTTTTTGTTTGTTTGTTTTTTTGAAAGAGAGTCTTACTCTGTGCCCTGGGTAGAGTGCTATGGTGTCATAGCTCACAGCAATCTCAAACTCTTGGTCTCAAGCGATCCTCTTGCCTCAGCCTTCCTAGTAGCTAGAAATAGAGGCACCCACCAAGATAACCAGATACTTTTTCTACTTTTAGTAGGTATAGGGTCTCACTCTTGCTCAGGCTGGTCTTCAACTCCTGAGTTCAAGCTGTCTACCCGCCTTGGCCTCCCAGAGTACAAGGATTACAGGCCTGAGCCAGTGCACCTTGGCCTGGTACTGTTAAATGATATTCAAAGATTTACTGAACTACTGTTATGCATCTGTCATTGAGCTAATCTTGTGGAGTTTATAGTGTTAGAGAATGAAGAAACAGGCCAAATGAGAAGTATATTAAACAAGAAGTAGGAAGTAGATTTATCATGTTATTAAAAGACAAAATAGTAGCATACCTACTGTATTAATTTATTTAATCCTCATATGAGGTAGGCACTTACATTTTTTCTTTTTACCTATGAGGGAATTAAGGGAAGGGAGGTTATGTTGTCCCTAGTCAGAAAGCTGGTAAGGCTCGGTACCTGTGGCTTAATGGGCTGAGGTGCCAGCCATGTACACCTGAGCTGGTGGGTTCGAATCTAGCCCGAGCCCGCCAAACAACAATGACGGCTGCAACCAAAAAATGGCCGGGCCTTGTGGCGGGTGCCTGTAGTCCCAGCTACTTGGGAGACAGAGGCAGGAGACTCGCTTGAGCCCAGGAATTGGAGGTTGCTGTGAGCTGTGATGCAACAGCACTCTATCTAGGGTGACAGCTTGAGGCTCTGTCTCAAAAAAAAAAAAAAAAACAATAGAAAGCTGGTAAATGGCAGAGTCGGGACATGAACCCAGGTAGTCTGGCTTTAGACCTTGTCCTTAACCACTTCACTGTTCAGGGTCTCCTCAGATCATCAGTGCAGTTGAGACACAATAGGTCTTGATGGTGCCTCTTCGAAAACATTTAAACAGCAACAACAAAATAAAAAGACAGCTTTGGCTTGGCGCCTATGGCTCAACAGGCTAAGGCGCCAGCCACATACACCTGAGCTGGTGGGTTCGAATCCAGCCTGGGCCCGCCAACACAACAATGACGGCTGCAACCCAGAAAAAAAAAATAAAATAAAAAGACAGATTTTTAAATAAAGTGCACTAGTTATCTATTTCATTTGATTTTTTTGAGTTGTTTAAATTAAAACCTTATTCTAAACTTTTCTTACAGATGGTAGTTAGTATTGCTGAAGATCTTTTACGAACTGCCGCCCAAAATAGCAGACTGTCTTTACAGCGCACCCAAGCTGGATGGCTTTTACTTGGAGCACTTATGACATTAGGTATAATTATATTGGAGTAGGATTTTGTCTTTTGCTGTCAGTAGACTCTAAAGCAAATTTAAGTGTATTAAATTTTACATTCTAGACTTGAATGAGGTTGTAAGATGGTGAAAATATTTTCCTCATCATCGGTAGTAGATCTCTCTTCTTGGTAAATTCTGCTTAAATTTAATGAGGAAAGTTAGCAAATTTCACCTTTATCATCAGAATAGCCATTTCTACGGAGTTAGCTTACTGTTAAACAAAAGAAATAGAATGTTGGGGGCAAATTCCATCCTCTAAGTGAAGATCAGCAATGTAATTTTAGTAGAGTGGTAAAGTCACATTTACATTTAACGAGTATGGCTGGTGCTGCTTTTGGGGGTAACCATTATGTGCTTCACCTTCCTAAGTGCTATGACAAATCTTAGATACAGACAAAGTTTAACATTGTACATAGGACAGAAATACTTGTTATCATTGTGATGAGGTGTGTCTACTTTTTAGTTCACATGTTTGGCCCCCTTGCTATAAAAGTTTGTGGGTATATGTCCAACAGAGTTACTCATTGTTCTAAGCATTATCTATTGGAAATTATACTTTGATCTAGTTTTCTTTCTAAGGAAAATAAAGGGTTAGCTGTTTTCCAGAAGTTTATGTTAAGAATAAGTGGTATGTTAAATGAATTCCTTAGCAATGTAAATATATGTTCCTAGTTCTGAATATGCTGCTTTTCCACAAAACCAAATTAACCATGTAAATTGCCCCCCAAAGTGGAGGAGTGTGTGTGTGTGTGTGTGTGTGTAGAGAGAGAGAGATATACACATATATACACACATACACATATATACACACATACATACATTGGGGGGTGGGATGGGTATATTTGTTTATGTACACATATACATATTTAAGAAAAAGACCTTATAGACTATATCCCAGATATATTTTATCATTGACAATATGTAATCCAACATTCAGAATATAGTTAGGCAATTTTTTAAAAATTGCTTTTTGTGTATGTGCTTTATGTTTGGATGCTACAATATTGATACTTTTAAAGTGAATATTGTACTTTCATATATATCTTACTAGTTAAAGAATATTTTGAAAATAATGTTAATTTTAGAAATAAAAATAGAGTAAAATGACAAAGATTGATAAAACTTGAGAGGGGCTCATTCTCTTTTGTTTGCAGTGTGTGTTACTATATATGGTTTATATTCTCGTTTTCTTGGTTAGGACCATCTGTTGTCCGTTACCATCTGCCCAAGATGTTGTTATTGTGGCGAAATGTTTTCCCTCGTTCTTTAAAAGAATTAGAGGCTGAGAAGGCCCGAGGTGATTCTTTCACCTGGCAAGTGACTTTGGAAGGTCGTGCTGGAGCTTTATGTGGTAAGAACTGAAAGGATTGTGTTTTCAGAATACGTGACTCAGAATGGTCAGAGTTCATAAGACAGGAGCTAAAACTCAGGCTTCTTACTCTCACTTGTTGCCGTCTTTCTCTGTCAAAGAAGCCCTGAGTTACCATGTGGAAAAAAAAATCAAGAGATATAATAAAGGAAAAACAAAACTCAGAATCGCCAAGGTTATTGAGTTTACAGTTTGTCTTTTCATAATGGAAAAACAGCTGTTTTTTAACATCATTATCAAATCAGCAAACCTTACTACTGATATTTTTCAGACATCAACATTACAAAAATTATGGGTACAGTTGCTTTTGTCTGGGAATTAGCAGCTTGCAGGAAAGGTTCAAGTTTTGTTTAATTTAGAAACCAGAATTACATTGGATGTCCTTATTTTATCTTTTTTGGTGAATAATATTTTTCACTAATGTTGGGAGACTAATACGCACTTAACCAGGTGGGCGGCTGGGCAAAGGCTCAGTTTTGCTCCCACGTATCTGAAAGATAAGTCTTCAGTCTTGGCTCTGTTGCTGAAGGGCCAGTAAAGATACTTCTCACTGCATCATTTTTTTTACTCCTTGTTCTGTCTTAAAACTGCTTGCTTCGAAGGCATCTGAGTTTCCTGTGGGATTATAGTCCTCCAAATTCCCACTTACAGAAATCTCTCTCACAGATACCTTCCCTCCCTCCATTTCTGCTATCTTCCTTCTGGGTTTCTCTAATGATGTTTCTTAGTGTTTTATTTTGGTTTGATATGGTTTCAGAACCTTCTACTTTATAGTAATTAAGAATTATAGGTGCCTTTATATTTATACAATTTAATCAATTTATTTATAGTTATAAAAGTTGCTTTAAATCTGTGCTTTAAAAATTTTATGTAGCCATGAGGAGTTTTGTTGCACATTGTCCTGAGCTCCTAACTGAAGATGTGATTAGAAAGTTGATGACTCCGATTGAATGTGCCATGACTATGATGTCACAGTAAGTAAGCAATTATGACAAGTTCACATCCTGTTTTATATATCAACAGATACAGTTATTTATTTATATAATTCACAGTCATATTTTATGCTTCCTTTTAGAATCATCCAGGACATAAAACTTTATTTTTGAAAATGACTTTTAAAAATAGCAACTGTTGTGTAGACTGAAATACAATTGTATCTTAAAGTGTTTCTATTAGTAACAGTAAAGATAAACTGAAGTGAAAATCTAATATTTACTGGTCTACTTTGACAGTACATCAATACATTGCTTTAAAAAAATGTGTAAGTAATACTTATTGTAGTAAGCTGGTATCAACTATCTTTTGATATTTCAGCATTCCATCTGTAATTAAAGCCCATGGAGCTCATCTGAAAGCTAGTGCTGCAATGGTCCGTTTAAGATTGTATGATATCTTGGCTTTGTTACCTCCAAAAACTTATGAAGGTAAATAAAATTTGCAATGCAATAAAAATTCTGTATAGTTCTTTGCTTATAAAGTTCTGACCAAGACTGTCCCACCCACTCACCTTGAAAAGGAAGGTTTCTTCCCTTTTACTTTTCATTTTACTTTTTTTCTTATAGAGTAGCTGACACTTGTTGCGAACTTACTGTATTCCTGTTCTAAGTCTTTTCTGTGTACGAGCTTTTCTGACTCTAATATAACTTATAAGACAATTAGCCCTGTTTAACAGATGAGGAATCTCAGAGAAAGAGAAGTAAAGTAACTTGTCCAAGCATTAGAACTAGTAAGTGGCAGAGCTTGGCTTCAAATCTAGCCAGTTTAATAGAAATTAAATATTTATATAAAATATTAAAAGTAAAGCAAACCATTGATTTTTTTTTTTTTTTTTGCAATACAACCATGCCGAAGAATTTTGGTATGCTCTGATTCAGTGTCTGCACATTATTGGGTAATGAGTATTAAATACAATAATAACCATGTCACATTTAATGTAGTTAAAATAAAGACTCTTTCTTCTCTTTGAGTTTTTTGATTATTTTAAATAATTTGGGCTAAAAGGCACATGATAAGAAAGTACTGTTATTGTATATGAAAACCAGCATTAAAATATTTAATATAAATTTTTTTAAAAAGGGGACAGTGTCTTAATTATATTGTTCCTTTGGAACATGTTGCTGCTCATTATGGGCAATGATTATGATTTTCATAAAAATTATTCTTTTAATCTGATCTGAAGTTCTGTTTTTTAGGATCTTTCAATGCACTTCTTAGAGAACTGGTAGCAGAATTCACTCTGACTGACAACTCAGCCAACACAACTACTTCCCTCCTCAGATCCCTCTGCCATTATGACGACAGTGTTCTTCTTGGTTCCTGGCTTCAAGAGACTGATCATAAATCAATTGAGGACCAGGTAGTAAGCCGTACAGGAAAATGCAATGGTCCTATTACACATTGTCATTGATAAGAAAATATTGTAGAGATAAATAAATAAAGGTTTAATTTTCACACAGCTTTTTTAGATAGCTAAAGATAGCAACCTAGTGGTGGATAAATAGTGAAAAAAGGTAGACAACAATAGTTAGGATTTGGCAAATTACCTTTATTCAGTATTCTTTGCATTTATATATCCTGTGGTAGCTGTGGTGAAATCAGTTTTAACTTGCTTTTTAGTTATTGGTGTTTTGTTTTGTGACATATTGGAGAGGAGTGACAATTGGTAGGTTGAAGATTTAGAACCTCTTTTACCAACTGAGTATGTTATTTCTTATGTCCTTTTAAAACTAAGTGTCTAAAGCTCCCTTTTAAATAACTTTCTACGGGTTTAAGTTATTGCTAATGTTTTGTTCACACATTGGTGTAAAAATATTTTAGAATGAACAAGACTTTTTTTTGTTTGTTTGTTTTTTAAGACAGAATTTTACTCTGTTGTCTGGGCTAGAGTGCAGTGGTATCATCACAACTCACTGTAACCTCAATCTCTTGGGCTTAAGCCGTTCTCTTGCCCCAGATTCCCAAGTAGCTGGGACTGCAGGTGTACTTCACCACACCCAGCAAGGTTTTCTATTTTTTGTCAAGACAAGGTCTTTTGCTTAAGCTGGTCTCTAACTCCTGCCTCCTAGCCCTCTTCAGCCTTCCATAGTACTAGGATTACAGGCATGAGCCCTTGCACGTGGCTAAGACTTTTCTTAAAATTGTGTAAGATGTTACTGATAACTTTTTTAGTGGCCAAACTATATTTTTATCTGTTTATAAATTTTCAGATCAATCATACTTCTTTTGTTCCTTTTTGCCTTTCTCCCCATTCTATTCTTCATGCCCAATATTTAGTACATGAATTTCCTGAAGTAGGATTGAATATTTTTATTTCATCCTTTTGCAGCTCCAGCCAAATAGTGCATCTGGGAGCGGGGCTCTGGAGCATGATCCTTCCTCCATTTATCTACGAATACCTGCTGGAGAAGCTGTGCCTGGTCCTCTCCCTCTTGGAGTCTCAGTCATTGATGCTTCTGTGGCTCTTTTTGGTGTAGTGTTTCCTCATGTTTCTTATAAACACCGGTTAGTATAAAGTAAATCAGGTAATTTTTAGTAAACAATAAGTATAAATTACATTCAAACAGTAGATTTTCTCATCCTAGTTAACTCTGCAGTAAAATAAATTATTACTTAAATAATACTCTCGGCTCGGCGCCTGTGGCTCAACGGGCTAAGGCGCCAGCCACGTACACCTGAGCTGGTGGGTTCGAGTCCAGCCCGGGCCCGCCAAACAACAATGACGGCTGCAACCAAAAAATGGCCGGGCATTGTGGCGGGCGCCTGTGGTCCCAGCTACTTGGGAGGCAGAGGCAGGAGACTCGCTTGAGGCCAGGAATTGGAGGTTGCTGTGAGCTGTGATGCCACAGCACTCTATCCAGGGTGACAGCTTGAGGCTCTGTCTCAAAAAAATAATAATAATAATAATACTCTCATAAATTTGTCATTTTCAGTGAGATATACATGGTAAAACAGATTATATGCAAATTCCACATAATTCGAGACTGTATTTAAGGTTTGATCCTGGTATGGTTGTGGACTATGTATTGCAAAACATAAGTGTCATTACATTAGGTTGACAATTCATAAGTTAAGTTTTGACTGTATCTTAATTGAGGACATCAGTTTGCTAACTATTTTGAGGAAAAGTCTGTTGTTTGGTTATTGAAGAAGTAAATAGGTAAGAAGTTCATTCTCCAATAACATTTGTCTTTGAAATGATTCAAGTCTGAACTTGGGGAACTAAGGTAAGTGGTTCTTTTGTAATAGAAGCATTTTGGTTTAATATATTTCATATCTACAGACTTAAGTAGGCATTTTGTATATTTACACAAATATTTGTACGTTTATGGTGATTTTCCCAAAAGGAAAAGCAAAAATGAATTAATGCAAGACTTTCCCAGATAACTTAAAAGTTTTACAAAATTTGCCTTAAAAATATTATTGTATTTGTGAAAAGGATAATATATCTTTAAATATGTAGGTTACTTGCTTAATTTCTTTTTAATTTGAGGAGAAAAGAATTTAAATGTGAAAGCTACTTTACTTAGATATCTTTAAGAACCTATGGTTGCCACATAAATGTGAAGTAACATTAAAGGTAAAAGAATCTCATAAAGCATCTATTTTAATGTCATTGTTTTAAATCTAAGGAAATACAGATCTAAGAGTTTGTGATTTGCCTAAAGTTATATAGCTAATTTTGAGAGCTATAACTGAAATCTAGGATTATCTAAACTCTTTATGTTAAAAAATGTAATAGGACCCAGTACAGTGGCTCATGCCTATACTCCTGACTCTCTGGGAGGCTGAGGTGGGAGGATTGCCTGAGGCAAGGAGTTGGAGACCAGCCTGAGCAAGAGGGAGACATTGTCCCTACAAAAAATAGAAAAATTACCACATGTGGTGGTGCATACCTATATTCCTAGCTACTCGGGAGGATCTCTTGAGCCCAGGAGTTTGAGGTTGCAGTGAGCTATGATGAAACTATTGCACTCTACTCTGGGAAACAGTGAGAACCTGTCTGGGAAAAATATGTATATTTTATTTATATATTTGATATATAAAAATAATGTAAAGATCCAATAATGGAAGAAGAGTGAAAGTGGAAGGTCCATAAGCTGGAATACTTTTTTTACAGAGACAATATTTTAATATCAAAGAATGCTCATGATACCATGTTAAATTTAAAAAGTAGAATAAAAGGTAAGTAATCCCAGCTTCTTTGTTTTTTTTTTTTTTTAAGAGACAGGGTCTTACTTTGTTGCCCTCGGTAGAGTGCTGTGGCATCACAGCTCACAGCAACCTCCAGCTCTTGGGCTTAGGCTATTCCCTTGCCTCAGCCTCCCAAGTAGCTGGAACTACAGATGCCCACCATAGTGACGCCTGGCTAACCCCAGATTCATTTTTTAAAATACTTAGTATATTATGTTTTTAAAATACATCAAAATATACCTATAAGCGTATATTAATATGACACATAAGATAAAGATCTAAAAGATAATGTACCAGAGTGGTTCATTTCTATATAGTAACTTTTTGCTAGTATTTTAAAAATTAAAATAAATAAATATTTCATAACAAGAAAAAAATTTTTGTTTTTAAATAAGTTTTTGTTTTTTTTATTGTTAGGGATTCATTGAGGGTACAAGAAACCATGTTACACTGATTGCATTTGTTGGGTAAAGTCCCTCTTTTAAATAAGCTTTTTAAAACAAGTTTTGTATTTCAAGTCAGGTGTGTAGGTTGGTAGTTGGATACTGCGTATGGACTCTGTTTGTGCCCGTTTTAAGAGTGTGAATAATTCCTTGCTTCCTCCAGCATAGAAGAGATGTGTTAGAGCATGTGTAGAAGTGTTCACTTTAGCCCCAAGCAACTCTAACTGGAGTGCGTGCTGAAGACTAGATTATTTCTTCTGTGAGATTCTGAAGAATAACCTGAGACCTTTGGTCTATTACAAATTGAGCTTAAATCTCTCTAGTGACCTTAGAGAGATTTTGATTTCTACTTTAGGTCATAGTTATAACATTAAGTCCAATTCCCTGGATTCCTTTGCATCATGCCATTTCTTTTGAGAAGAATTCTCTCACTCTGTTTTATTAGAATAGTCTAATATGGTCATAATGTTTTTTTAAAAGCTGTCTCATTTATAAAATTTGAAATAATTTAAAAATCAATTCAGTTCTAGTTTTCTATATTAAAAAAAAGTAACCAGAGCCACATCTTTTCTGAATTCTTCCAGGAGCTTCTGGGGCTACGACATGAAGTACTATTTTCTTCCATGTAACAACATTTTGTAAAAAGAAAAATATTAGACCACTTTTTAAAATCTCCTAACTTAAAAATCTTCCAGAGATTTAATATGCCAATTAATTGTTGTTATTCTATTCAAGAAATCTTGAACGCCTACTATATGCCAAACACTTTGTTGGACACTGGTGTCAGTATTGAAATCCATTACAATTATGATTTTAATTTGCTAGTTGAAATTTAATATTTAGTCTCTTGTGTTATTCTGTTTAATAATCATATATTTATATATTGATTTGGGAGTAGAAGATCTGGTTTAGACCAGCTATGGAAACGAAATAGAAAGAGACAGCATGGGCATTATTTGCTAGACAAGTAACTTGTACTCTTCTTCTCTCTGCTTTTTGAGCCATATTTGAATGAAAGAATCACTAATGTGAACTTTATCCTCCTATTATAGATTACAAATGTTGGATCACTTTGCTGAATGTGTTAAACAAGCTAAAGGGGTCCGCCAACAGGCTGTGCAGCTTAACATATTTACTGCTGTTCTTAGCGCTCTAAAGGTATTTGATTTTAAAACATAATAAATATTCTGAAATAAGATTTTAATTAATCTCCTTATTGAGCCAGGCATATGAAGATTATTATGTTTATATTAATGTGTATATATACACCTCTTGATAATTGTGGGGTTTTTTTAGCTTTCTTAAATTACTAGAAACTTCATATTAGGTTCACTGTAATTTTTTTTTTTGTTTTTTTGTTTTTTGTAGAGACAGAGTCTCACTTTATTGCCCTTGGTGGAGTGCCGTGGTGTCACAAAGCTCACGGCAACCTCCAGCTCCTGAGCTTAGGCGATTCTCTTGCCTCAGCCTCCTGAGTAGCTGGGACTACATGCGCCCGCTGCAACGCCCGGCTATTTTTCTGTTTTGCAGTTCAGCTGAGGCCAGGTTTTAACCCGCCACCCTCAGTATATGGTGCTGGCGCCCAACTCGATGAGCCATAAGCACTGCCCTTCAGGGTTTTTTTTTGTTTGATATGGGATCTTATTGTCTTTCTCAGACTGATCTTGAACTTCTGGGCTTAAGCAATCTTCCCACCTCAGCTTCCTGAGTAGCTGGGATTGCAGACACATGCCACTGTGCCTGGCTGGGTCTGTTGTTGTAATTAATAAATGTTTTATATTTTAGTACTGTTAAAGTTCATGTTTCAGTCTGAACCTCAGATTTCACAAGTTAAGTAGATTCTTTCAGAATTTCTAAAAATGTCTAATGAAATCTGATATTCTAAATTAAGTTGGATTTGTGGGTTAAACTATAAATCACATGAAGCTATGCTATATAGTTGAAAGAATGTTGCATTAGGAGATGTGTTCTGGTTTAGGTACTAACCAGGTGTGTGTCAAGTGTAATTCTTCTAACATTTTTTACCTGTACTTTCTACATATATAAAGTGGGATACAGTAGTCCCCCTCTCCTATTTCGTGATTTTGCTTTCCGTAGTTTCAATTACCCATGGTCACCAGTGGTAAATATTAAATGGAAAGTTCCAGAAACGAACAATTCATAAGTTTTCAATTGCACAGGACTCTGAGCAGTGTGATACAATCCAACACTGTCCTGCTGTGTCCTGCCCGGGCTGTGAATCATCTCTTTGTCTACAGTATCCACGCTATCTACATTCCCTGCCTGTAATAGCCATCTGTCTTAGTTATCAGACTGTTGCTATATCACAGTGCTAGACTTCATAACGTTACTTCATAATGGTCCCAAAGCAGAAGGATAGTGATACTGGCCATTTCAATATGCCAAAGAGAAGCCATAAAGTACTTCCTTTAAGTGAAAAGGTGATAGTTCTCTACTTAATAAGGAAAGAAAATAATCATATGCTGAAGTTGCTAAGATCTACAAAAAGAATGAATCTTTTATCTGTGAAATTGTGAAAAAGGAAGAAGAAAATTGTGTCAGTTTTGCTATCACACCTCAGACTGCTAAAATGATGGCCACAGTGGGTAAATAAGTGCTAGTCAAGATGGAAAAGACATTAAATTTGTGGGTGGAAGACATGAACAGAAACGTGTCCTGACCAAGGGCAGTTGGGTTCCATACTCAGTGCGGTTTCTGGCGTCTGAGGTGTGGATCTTGGGATGTGTCCCATGTGCCAAAAGGGGACCACTGTAACTGACATCTTGCTATCTCACAGAGTTCATGCATGATACTGTGTAGCCTCTTAACAGCATATTTGGAAACTTTTTATATTATTCACCACTGAGCTTATTGTAAGGTTTTGTTTTAAAATAAAATGGTAGCAAATATAAGTGTTTTAATGAACCTGTCTTAGGTCATGTAAATATCAGGGAAAAGGGATATAGGTATGGATTACAGAAATATGGTGTGTCCATAAAGATCGTATGTGATTTACTATGTTAAACTACTTTAAATTGCACATGTACTTTATGGACATCTTATATAGTACCATTTATATAACCACTAGTATATGGCCTAGAGACCATCAACTAATGCTGACATCTGAGCTTTTTACAAAAGAAGAGTGAGGGCTGGGCACAATGGCTCACACTTACAGTCCCAGAACTTTCAGGAGGCCAGGGCAGGAGGGTCGCTTTGAGGCCAGGAGTTTGAGACCAGCCTGGGCAACATAGCGAGACCTTGTCTCTAGAAAAAAAATTAAAAATTAGCTGAATATCAAGGCACATGCGTATAGTCCCAGCTACACAGGAGTCGGAAGCTGGAGGATCTTTTGAGCCGAGGAGTTCAAGGTTATAGTGAGCTATGATAGCACTGCACTCCAGCCTAGACAACAGAATAAAATCTATCTCTAAAAACATTTTTAAAACTTCAGCTCGGCACCTGTGGTTCAACGGGCTAAGGCGCCAGCCACGTACACCTGAGCTGGCGGGTTCGAATTCAGCCCAGGCCCACCAAACAACAATGATGACTGCAACCAAAAAATGGCTGGGCGTTGTGGCAGGTGCCTGTAGTCCCAGCTACTTGGGAGGCGGAGGCAGGAGACTCACTTGAGCCCAGGAATTGGAAGTTGCTGTGAGCCGTGATGCCACAGCACTCTATCCAGGGTGACAGCTTGAGGCTCTGTCTCAAAAAAAAAAAAAAAAATTTTTTTTAAACTTAAAAGAAAAAAGAAAATGAGGTAATTGGTGGTCATGGTCTTCTTTAGTAGTGTAAAGAATAATAAACCACCTGAAATACTGCTGTACAGATTACACTTTTCTTCATAGAGATGTGAATGCTTCTGCTGTGGTTAACATTTTCCCCAGGCACCATGGCTTGGATTTTAAATTAAGTTCCAGAACAGTTAAATGTAGCTAGAACATCATTTAGTATGGTAACTAAGTATTATAACATTCATTACTGGTTATTTTTAACTCATTTAGTCTTTAGATACATGTTGATTATATTCTTTAAGACATAATTGTCTTCTGTGAAATTTTTATGTGAATGAATCCAAGTTTCATGCTCATCAGGCTCTTTCCATCCTTAAAGTTAGAGTGATAAATTTCAACCAGTTAGATATAATGGTTGATTTAATAATACAGTGTCCTTTATATGTAAAAGTAAAATTGAACTATATCTTTGGATAGAGACATTTCCAGGAATTGGTCATTCTAGGCCCAGACTATGAATATATTATATATCATGTCATGTTCTGAAATCACATTTAGGGAAGTGATTCTAGACATTAGTATATACATGTGAAAGTTGGCTGAAGAAAATAATATACGAAGATAATATGTAATTGATAAAGATTGTAGCATGTTCTTTATTTTATTTAACATGAATTTTGAATTGCCCTCATTAAAAAAAAAATAAATACAGGGCTTAGCTGAGAACAAAAGTACTTTGGGACCCGAGGAAGTTCGCAAATCTGCTCTGACCCTGGTTATGGGTGCTCTCGACAACCCAAACCCCATCTTACGATGTGCAGCAGGGGAAGCTCTTGGAAGAATGGCTCAGGTGGTTGGAGAAGCATCTTTCATTGCTAGAATGGCCCAATATAGCTTTGACAAGTAAGTGGATCTCTTTACTAATAAGTCAGTTTCTTGTTTAGGCAAAGATGTCTCTTAAGTAATCAACAATTATTAAATAGAACTATGTTTTCCACATAGTATATAACATGTCGCATGTGACAATATTTTGTATTTTTTCATATGATCTCAATTTTTAATTTAAGAATTGATTACAGAATCTGGGGAAGTTGTAATGTTAGGTACTTATCCAGTAATTGAATATCATGTCATGGAATCAAGAAGAATGTTAATAAGGACTTCTCTCAATTATGTGTCTCCTTTAAGAGATGCTTTGAAGTTGTTTTCTTTCTTCCCTTATTCCTCCTTATTCTATCAATTATTTACTTTTTGGAATGAGCTGTTCTTGTTCTAGCATATCTTAAATTATCCCTGAGATGTGATAAAGTGAAGAATTAGGTTTTGAGGATATTTTTGCATATTAAAGAGTAATCTCAGGAATTCAAATAAGAACGATTAAGATGATAAGATGCAGTTATCAGTGACTGTGCAGTTGTTATTCACATATCTAAGTAGAGAAGTTAAAAAGTCGAAGGTGGGTTGGCCCAAGTGCAATGGTGTTTACGACTAATTGATCACAAGCAGTGCAGTTACAGATTCCTTTGTTCCTTTTCCACTCCCTCACTTGACTAGCCTTTAAAAAAAAAAATAAAAAACCAAAACCCAAAATAGCAAACAAAAACTCAAAAGGCTGTCAAGAACTGACACTTGAGTTATAAATTACCAATCTTAGCTATTTTGTATTTTGAGTAGGAAATACACCAAACTGTACTGTGATTGGTTAGCAAAAGAGAATGGAAAGCAGTGGCTGTGAAGTAGCAGTTCTGAAGAAAAAGTTTTCTCTGAACTATTGCATATCTGAGAATAGCTTTCCTTGTCTTCACATGCGAATGGTAGTTTGGTTAGTTATCGGATAATGCCCCATTGTTTTGTTTGAATCACTGAGGAAAATATGAGCAGACAGAAAAGATTATTCCCAGTCACTTAATCTTTTGCAGGATGATGTCTGCTGTTTTCAGCAATAAATAAATTTTGCTTTTTCCAGATATTTTCCACTGATTCTGAAATCATCTTTTGTTGAAGACTTTTTAAAAGATGGAATCAGTCTTAGCTACCCATTAAATGGTTTGCGCTCTGTTTATAGCAAGTAAAATAGGAATGTATTTCTTTGGAAAGCTCTTAAATGGTAGCTTTTTTTTAGTTATAAGCTGTTTTAATTTATGTGTCCTCAATATCTGTAGGAAGTTGTACTTGGATGAAACACAGGACATTTTATTCATTTATACCTGTCTGGTTAATGGTTTGCAAATATTATTAGTGCTTAGTTTCGTTAGCTTTTTTGAATACTTGATTATGATCTGAAATTAATTATTACATAGATTTTTTTTAAGTTACCCATTCACAGTTGATCAGAAATTGGGATTTTTCTTGAATTCTTTCTGGAATTTCATAATTATTGGACTGCATTTTTGATTTTCTTATATTGCTATGTAGAATAATGATACACTTAAAAACATCCGTGGGGCTTGGTGCTCGTATCTCAGTGGTTAGGGCACCAGCCACATACGCGAGGCTGGTGGGTTTGAACCCAGCCTGGGCCTGCTAAACAACAATGACAACTGCAACAAAAAAATAGCGGGGCATTGTGATGGGTGCCTGTAGTTCAAGCTACTTGGGGGGCTGAGGCAAGAGAATCACTTAAGCTTAAGAGTTTGAGGTTGCTGTGAGCTATGATGCCATGGCACTCCAACAAGGGTGACATAGTGAGACTCTGTCCCCCCCCCAAAAAAAAAATAAAAACATTTATGGCATCTTAGAATCTGCAGAATCTGGTTGTAATTCAAAAGATGTTCAGTCTCCTGTAGCCTCATTATATCAGATTGCTCTCATAAACATTATCTCTTGCTAATATAATATCATACTATGAAAAGCTAAAATCACCTATGCATACAGATTAGTCAAGCTATAGTTACTCATTTAAATTTTATGCCAGCTTAGTGTTAAGGTAGAAATTCATAGAAATTAAAACAGGAATCATTCCTATGGACTGTTCTAGGTTAATAGGGAGTAGCTTAAATTGCTTAAAATCTAGTTCAGACAAAAATAAAAATCTTTGCTAGTTGAATTAGTTTTCATTCAAATTGAAAATCACTTTGAGACCGCTGATAAATATATATCCTTATATATTAGATTATTTGCTGTCTTGAATAGATAATTATCATGAGAAAACCCTGCCTGTGGTTTTTTTTTTTTTTTTTTTTGTTTTGTTTTGTTTTGTTTTTTTTGAGATAGAGCCTCACTATGTCACCCTCGGTAGAGTACTGTGGTGTCACAGCTTACAGCAACCTCAGACTCCTGGGCTTAAGCAGTTCTCCTGCCTCAGCCTCCCAAGCAGCTGGCACTACAGGCACCCACCACAACACCTGTCTGTTTTTTCGTTGCAGTTGTCATTGTTGTTTAGCTGGCCCGGGCTGGGTTCAAACCCACTAGCCTCAGTGTATATGACCGGCACCCACTTTTTCAACAGTTCACTAAACTGTTACTTTTTTTTTACAGTTTTTGACCAGGGCCGGGTTTGAACCTGCCTCCTCCAGTATATGAGGCCGGCACTCTACTCCTTTGAGCCACAGGTGCCGCCCTAAACTGTTACTTTTTGAGAAATATCATGATGGCAGTTTTCTAACCTGTATACTGTTTTGGAATTCGCAGATTGCATTTATTTTTCTTGTATTCCTCAAAACAACTACTCTATAGTAGTGTAATGATAATAATGTCCATTTTATAAATAGAGAGGGAAAGAGGACTCATCCAGGGATATAATATATTAGAAATACTGTTAAGGATAGTTTTAGTTCACTTCTTTCATTGCTGCATTTCTTAACATTTGTTCTGTGATAGCATCTAAGAAAGAATTGTCTTTCTTTGCAATAGGTAAACTGACCAGTCTTGATGACTTTTATGAAACTCTTAACTTCTAAGGTTGCCAGAAGTCTGATCATGGATGGCTTATTGAGAGTTATAATCCAGTATTGAAAATTCTACTAAAATTGCTTCCTAGGGTCCTTTGTTATTTTAGATGAAATCTAGTCTTTCAAATAAACATTAAAAAAACACAAATGGGCAAGTGTAGTGGCTTATATCTGTTATCCTAGCACATTGGCAGACCGAAGTAGAAGGATTGCTTGAGGCCAGCATTCAAGACCAGCCTGAACAAGAGCAAGACCCCATCTCTATAATAAATACAAAAATCAGCTGGGTGTGGCATCACGCATCTGTAGTTATAGCTACTTGAGAAGTTGAGGGAAGAAGATCGTTTGAACCCAGGAGTCTGAGTTTGCAGTGAAATATGATAACACCTCTACACTCTGGCTGGGGTGACAGAGCAAGACTCTGCCTCAGTCAGTCAGTCAATACACACAGACTCACAGAGACTTAGAGCACTTCCACTGACATTTATGGTAGAGTAACAGGGACTAGATTTACCCTTGAGTTTTAAAAAGCTGAAAACCAGATGAAATAAATGAAACAGTGATTTTAGACATTGGAAGAACAGCCAGCACAGGGCAGTGATTCTTGAGGAATGAGAAAGAAGCAAGAGGAACACTACAATTGCTCCAAGTTATTGCTTGGAGAGTTTCCAGGCTAACGTGCAGGAATAAGAATCCCAAATCTAACTGAGTTCAGGAGAGAGAACTTGGCATTTGGAGAGAAAGGCAGCTGGCAGGGAGTAGATTGACAGAGAGGAGAGAACTGCAGTGAGCGTGCTGCGGGCAGAGTTGTCTGAGGTCTCTGGGTGAGTACTAATAAGAACGTGAGTTCAAGAAAGCTACCTGAGGCCAGGGAAAGAACCACCAAAAAGGAGTAAGTGAAACAATCCCTAGAACGGATACAGGGCTAGGAATAGTTTGTGTTTACACTAGTTAGGATGGAAAGACCTCCTGAGGTAGAGTCCTCAGAAAGATATGGCCTTAGTAAAGGGAGCAACCTCCCCCCACCCTAAAAAAGCTTTGTTAAAAGCAAGCCCTGAAAGACTCAAACTGATTGCTAGTTGCTTAACTGTATCCCAGAACAAAACCCAACTTTGTTTAAAGGAATACAATAAATGCAGCACCCAACATCATAAAATTCACAGTATTCAGTAGCCCATCAAAGACTATCAGACATGCAAAAAAGTAGGAAAAAGATCTTTTACTAGGAAAAGACATAAATCAATAGAAGCAAGCCCAGAAATGAAAAAAAGATTATGGAATTAGAAAACAAGAATGTTAAAATAGCCCTTCCAAATATGTTCCATATTTTTGAGGAAGTACAGGAAAACCTGATTATAAGAATAAGGGAAAAAAAAACCCATAGGAAGCTTCTAGATATGTAAAATACATGAAATGAAAAAACACAATGGGTGGGATTAACGGAAGGATAGATGCTGCAGTAGAATTAAACAGTAATGTTAAATACATAGAAATAGAAAATACCCAAAATGAAGCACAGAGAGAAAAATGACTGGAATTAAAAATGAACAGAGACTGGGCGTGATCACTGACACCTGTAATTTCAGCACTTTGGGAGGCCAAGCCCAGAGGATCACTTGGACCTAGGCTGCGCTGAACTTTATGTGATCATACCATTACACTCCAGGCTGGATGGCAGAGCAAGACCCTGTCTCAAAACAAATAAAAAAGAACAGAATCTAAATACACATGTAATTGAAATCTCAACAATAAAGGTAGATCAGGAAAATTATAGGAAAAAATAATGGCCAAAAAATTTCTAACTTTGATGACAACATAGATCTGAGGGCTTCAGTAAATTCCAAATAGGAAAGATGAAAGAAAAACACATCATAATCAATTCCTTAAAATCAGTGATAAGCCAGCCATGGCAACATGCATGGTCATGCTTTAGTCTGAGCTACTACAGAGGCTGAGGGGGAAGGATCAGTTAGGGCCAGGGGTTCAAGCCTGCAGTATGGTATGATCATAATTATGAATAGCCACTGCACTCCAGCCTGGGCAGCATAGTGACGCCCCATCTCTGAAACAAAACAGAACAAAAAACCGTGATAAAGAGAACATTATTTAAAAAAGAATAAGAGAACATCATAAAGGCAGCCAATAGGAAAAAGGTACTATGCAGAAGAACAAAGATAACAATAACAGCAGGCTCTTAATCATAAACTATGCAAGTAAAAGGCAATGGAAGGACACCTTCAGCTCAGCGCCTGTGGCTCCACGGGCTAAGGCGCCAGCCACGTACACCTGAGCTGGCGGGTTCGAATCCAGAATCTCAGAGCCAAACAACGACAGCTGTAACCAAAAATGGCCGGGAGTTGTGGCGGGTGCCTGTAGTCCCAGCTACTTGGGAGGTAGAGGCAAGAGACTCGCTTGAGCCCAGGACACCTTCAAAGTACTAAAAAAAGAAAAAAAGACAATTGGCTGAGTCCAGTGGCTCATTATTCTAGCACTTTAGAAGGCTGCGGTGGGAGGATAACTTAAAGCCAGGAGTTCAAGACCAGCCTGGAAAAGATAGTGAGATCCTCTCTCTATAAAAAAATCTTTAAAACTTAGCCAGGTATGGTGGTACATGCCTGTAGTGCTAGCTACTCAGGAGGCAGAGGCGGGAGGATCGCTTGAGCCCAGGAGTTGGAGGTTACAGTGAACTGTGATGATGTGGCTGTGCTCTAGCCTGGGCAACAGATCAAGATTCTGTCTTTAAAAAAAAAAAATATTGTACACTTAAAATGTGTGCATCTTATATATAACTATATCTCAGAGCTTATATTTAAAAGTAATATACAAAATCTTTATGTTAAATGAATTTATTAAAATAATATTTGATAAAAAGATTGCCCATTTCAAGTTCAAATCATAATTATAGGGAGTTTTTTAAGTAAAAAAATATTTTGTGTAAATCTGTGAATACAAATACCTTTAAAAATATTTTCAAAACCAATTATAAATGCTTTATTTTATTTAAAAATGATTATAAAAATAAGTTTCAAGGCTGAGTGCAGTGGTTTACACCTGTAATCCAAACTTCAAGACTGAGTGCAGTGGCTTACACCTGTAATCCAAGTTTCAAGGCCGAGTGCAGTACATCACCCATAATCCTAGCTCTCTTCGAGGCCAAGGAGGGTAGATCACCTGAGCTCAGGAGTTGGAGACCAAGAATGTGAGCAAGAGCAAGACCCCCTTCTCTACTAAAAAATAGACAAGCTAGCTTGACATTGTGGTGGGCGCCTGTAGTCTCGGAGGCAGAGGCAAAAGGATCACTCAAGTCCAAGAGTTTGAGGTTGCTGTGAGCTATGATATCATAGCACTCTACCCAGGATGGCAGAGTGAGACTCTGTCTCAAAAAATAACTAACTAACTAAATAAATAAATACATAAATAAGTAAAAATACAAATAAATAAATAAATGTTTCAAATGGTTCTTGGCTTTTTAAGGAATATTTAATGCTAAAAGGTGAGAAGTCAGATTTTCTCTGAAGTTAAAGTAGACATTAGTCAATGAAATGTGTAACTGTAACCAACTATTTTATTTATTTATTTTATTTATTTATTTATTTATTTCTGGACACAGGGTTTTGCTCTTTTCCCAGGCTGGAGTGCAGTGGCATCATCATAGCTCACAATGATGAACTTGAATTCCTGGGCTCAAGCTTGCAACCTGCCTCAGCATCCCAAGTAACTGGGACTATAGGAGTGCAGTACTGCCTGTTTTTCTTTTATGTTTTGTAGAGACAGGAGGTCACTATGTTGCCCAGGATTGTCTCAAACTCTTGGGCTCAAGTGATCCTCCTACCTTAGCCTCTCAAGGTGCTTGGATTGCAGGAGTGAGCCACCATGCTGGACCAACCATTGAAAATTGAATCTCTAACTCTTACTAGGGAATGGAGAAAGAAGTGATTGTGATTGTAATTTTTTCTGACTTCCACAATACATCTCTTTTTTGTGCAGCTCATAAGCTTATTATTAGCATAGGGAAATAGAAGAACAGCCCCTGAAGCATAACCTTTTTTTCAGGTTAAAATCGGCTCGAGATGTCGTTTCTAGGACTGGTCATTCATTGGCTCTTGGTTGTTTGCATCGTTATGTTGGTGGTATAGGCTCTGGACAACATCTGAAGACCAGCGTCAGCATTTTATTGGCTCTAGCACAAGATGGAACATCTCCTGAAGTCCAGGTACAATATTACGGATTTTTCGTTATGAAAATTTTAAATAGTATTTTAGGAAAATGATTTGCCATATAAAATAATAATGATGGTAGTAAGTTGTTTGGAAAAATGTATGAGGGTCTTATTTGCAATAGTGTATAATAATATTTTGTTTTTCAACCTAACCTTAAGGTTTATCTTTTCTGAGAATTTAGCTCAGTCATGCATATTCCTTTAGGCATATTTTTTTATTATTCTTTGTACTTGTCACTTCTCTTTTGTATTTCCTTATATTTGTTAGATTGATCAAGTTTTTTTTTTTAGTAACTATCCTTCTCTCTCTCTTCAAGTGTAATTCTTGAATTTTTTTTTTTTTGTTGTTTCTCCTCATTTTATACATAAATAAATATAACTACACTGAAGGTCAAGAGTGCATATGAAAATATCCTAAAAATATCAAGACTATATGCATTTAACAATTTAGTATATCAATTCAGTATACTGTAATTATTCTTTAAAATTTTATTTTATTCTAGACTTGGTCTCTTCATTCACTTGCTTTGATTGTGGATTCTAGTGGCCCAATGTATCGTGGATATGTAGAACCAACATTATCTCTAGTTCTTACCTTGCTGTTAACTGTTCCACCTTCACATACAGAAGTTCATCAGTGTTTGGGTAGATGCTTAGGTGCTATAATAACTACTGTTGGCCCTGAACTTCAAGGTAAGTAAATACATTGTAAATTTTAAAAACTAAACAGATAATTAACTATCTATAAATTTTATGAATGTCACTATTACATTGCTTAAAGAAATTTTGTAATAATAATAGTTGCTGGCTGGTCTCAGTGGCTCACATCTATAATCCTAGCACTCTGGGAGGCTGAAGGTGGATTGCTTAAGCTTATCAGTTTGAGACCAGCCTGAGCAAAAGCAAGACCCCAAAACTAGGTGGCGCCTGTGGCCTAGTAGGTAGCGCGCCAGCCCCATATACCATGGGTGGTGGGTTCAAACCCAGCCCCGGACAAACTGCAACAAAAAAAATAACCAGGCATTATGGCGGGCACCTGTAGTCCCAGCTATTTGGGAGGCTGCGGCAGGAGAATCGCCTAGGCCCAGGAGTTCGAGGTTGCTGTGAGCTGTAACACCATGGCACTCTACCAAGGGCAATAAAGTGAGATTCTGTCTCCACAAAAAAATAAAAACAGAAAAACTGAGGCAAGAGGATTGCTTGAGCCCAAGAATTGGAGGTCGCTGTGAGCTATGACACCACGGCACTCTACCGAGGGCAACAGCTTGAGACTCCATCTCAAAAAAAAAAATAGGGCAGCACCTGTGGTTCAGTGGGTAGGGCGCCAGCCCCATATACTGAGAGTGGCAGGTTCGAGCCCAACCCTGGCCAAACTGCAACAAAAAATAGCTGGGTGTTGTGGTGGGTGCCTGTAGTCCCAGCTAATCGGGAGGCTGAGGCAAGAGAATTTGCCTGAGCCCAGGAGTTAGAGGTTGCTGTGAGCTGTGATGCCATGGCACTCTATCAGGGACGGTAAAGTGAGACTCTGTCTCTAAAAAAAATAATAATAATTATTATTATTATAATAGTTGCCTTGTACTAAATCATTGTGATTCAACAAAGGCCTGGCACTCAGCTTTTTTTTTTAACCTGTGCTATTTTATTTAATCCTTACATAAACTTAGGACATGACAGTGTTTTCTGAAGTGTTGAGCAGAAAAATTATTTCTGAGTGAAATTTTACTTGGCGTCCCTGAAAACAAAGATAAAAATGGAGTTCTGAAGGCCTGGAGTGCCATCCATTTGTATTCGTGGGCTTTTGCTTCACTCTTTTTGAACCCTAAGGATTAGGAACATAGTCTGAAAAACCTCTTATTTTTCTGAGGAAGCAAGCTCAGTGAAGATAAGTAACTTGTTTTGAGTTACTCAACTTATGAATAGGACATTTGTGATCCTGAAGCCTGAGTTCTTCCCACTTAGTTCCACTGAACTAATTCTATTAATAGGTAAACTAAAACATTGACTGCCACACTAGAAAAAAAATTTTTTTTTCCTTAGAACCCAGGTAGAAACATATGAGTTATATATACTTCACAAGGCCTCAGGCTCAAAACTAGCATGAATGAAATACAACTTACATGGCAGTTAATGTGTTAAACACTAAATTCATCAAATTATTGTGAATGTATCCTGAATACATAAACCATTTTCAGAGTTTTCCCTTTTCTCTTTTATCATTATGTGCTTTCAGTGAATCAAGCTTTTTATATATATTATCTCATTTAATTCTAGCAACAATCCAGAAATAGATATTCTCTCCATTTTACAGATGGAATGCTGAAGTTGAGAGAGGTTAATAACTTTTCCGAGGTTATTTATATCTAGCTGGTGAGTGGCTGGAGGGAGAGGTAGAACCCGGATCAGTTTCTGTTGCCTGTGTTCTTAATCCCTGTGCTATGTTGCCTTCATATGTAGAGGTTTTGGTTTTTTTTGTTTTTTTTGAAAGAGAGTCTCACTTATCACCCTTGGTAGAGTGCCGTGGCATCACAACTTACAGCAACCTCTAACTACTCTTGGGCTCAAGCAATTCTCTTGCCTCAGCCTCCTGAGTAGCTGGGAGTATAGGCACCCGCTACAACACCCAGCTATTCTTAGAGATGGGGTCTCGCTCTTGCTCAGGCTGGTCTTGAACCTGTGAGCTCAGGCAGTCTACTTGCCTTGGCCTTCCAGAGTGCTAGGAAACAATATTTTAAAGAAGGAAGAAGAGGACCCAAGGAAGACTGCTAAAAAATGAAAAATGTGTGGGACAGCACCTGTGGCTCAAAGGAGTAGGGTGCCAGCCCCATATGTCGGAGGTGGTGGGTTCGAACCCAGCCCCAGCCAAAAACTGCAAAAAAAAAGAAAAATATGTGATTTAGACCTGTGTGATAATTCTTCCTATCACTGTCACAGAGCTAGGAAGATAATAAATGTACACCTGTGATTAAACATTGGTGTATGCCATTTTCTGAAACAATAAGTCTGGAGCAGGAGAATCTCTTGAGTGTAGCAGTTACGGGCTGCAGAACACTATGATCATGCCTGGGCAACTTAATGAGACTTTTTCTCTAAGGAAAAAAAGAGTGACTCTGTGATACTGTGATTTCCTTGTTTGGTTTTTACATGTTTACGAAATTATTTTACATTAGTAAAACATTTTAAGTCAGTTATATTTAGAAATTAAGAAATTCTTATGTAGACAGAATATATGTAGGTGACTGTGGAAGTTTTGAGACAGACTGTGTTATGGCCCATTATTTCGCTTTCAAGAAACACAGTTGACAGCATCCTTCCTGGTTCACTGATACAAGTTTCAACTTGCTCAGCTTATGGGTATTGCTGGGACGGCTTCATTCATTTCTATCTAGGCAGATTTTACTCTTCCTTTTTTTTAGAGACAGAGTCTCACTTAGTCGCCCGGGGGTCATAGCTCACAGTAGCCTCAAACTCTTGGGCTCAAGTGTTTCTCTTGCCTTAGCCTCCTAAGTAGCTGGGACTGTGGGAACCTGCCACAATGCTCTGCTATTTTTAGATACGGGGTCTTGCTCTGGCTCAGGCTGGTCTCGAACTCCTGAGCTCAAGCAATCTGGCTGCCTCAGCCTCCAGAGTGCTGGGATTACAGGCTTGAGCCACTGCACCTGGCCCAGATTTTACACTTCTTGATTTTTATGTATCTCAAAACTTTTATAATGATCCATATATTATCATTTATTTTCCCTGATTATCTCTGCAAAAATGGCCATTAATCTTATGAGAAAAATAATGTTTAAAATTACGATATAATTGAAGTGATAATATTGATTGAATAGAGAAACAGAGAGTAAGAAATCTTCTGGTTCTTTCAAATAAAATGATAGTTTTAATGATAGTGTAGTTTATCAGGGAGTAAACATAAATCTAGCTAAGTCTAAGAGATATATTACCGTCATCCAAACATAGTCATGTTTTGAAACCACTTCCATGGACTTTGCAGATTTTTGTTTTGAAAAGACTCTGAATAATAATTAGAAGGAGAAGCCTGGGCAACATAGCAAGATCCTGACTCTACAAAAAAAAAAAAAAATAGCTGGGTGTGGTAGCACATACTTATAGTCACGGGGATTCAGCAGGCCCCAGGAGTTTGCGGCTGCAAGTGATCTATGGTATGTCACTGCTTTCTAGCCGGAGTGACAGAGTAAGACCAAATAAATAAATAATTGGAAGAAGGAGTTATTCAGAGATAATTATTTACTAAGAATATTTTTGATGATACTAACAAAATGATAATATTTTGTCTATTTTTTAATTTTTCTACCAGGGAATGGAGCAACAATTTCTACAATTCGTTCCTCTTGTTTGGTGGGCTGTGCAATAACACAGGACCATTCTGATTCTCTTGTTCAGGCAGCTGCCATCTCTTGCCTTCAGCAGCTTCACATGTTTGCACCACGACATGTCAATCTATCTAGTCTCGTTCCTAGCCTTTGTGTAAGTATAAAGCTGTTTTGCTGATTCATTTATTTAGGGAGCCCCCATATCCTTTCCCAAAAGACCAAACTGGACCAAGATAAAAAATGTAAGTTTCCTGTATTGTGAATTCTAGGGTTTTAGTTTCAGTAGTCAAGCTTGATTGATAACTTCTGAGAATCTGTTGCTGTCATTGCAGTTGTTAATTTATTCATTCAACAAATGCTTGTAGATCACCACTTATATGTCAAGAACCATGGAAAGTACTGCAGATACATTTGTGCATGAGACAACAGGAAGTCTCTGACATAACGAAATTTATAGTTTACAAAGGAAAATGGATGGCAATAATTGTTTACAAATAAGTGCTAGGAAAGGCTATAGGAGAGAGAGAGCAATTGAAAACATGTAACAGGAAGCCTTGTCAGAACCCAGGCATTCAAAAAAGATTTACCTGGAAAAATTAAATTTAAGGTGTGATTTGCAGGATAAATAGAAATTCGTTTGCAGAGGAGCATAGTATTAGAATAGACCACATTTACTTTTTGTCAGGGGGGAAATGTGCAAACGGTTCTGAAATGAGAAAGAGTGTGATATATTTCAGGAAATAGTCGGTATGGTTAATGCCGAGAGAAGAGGGAGGTGCAGGACAGAGGGGAACACAGTGAAATGGACCTTTAGACGAGTGCCACATCGTACAGACTTTCCAGATATATTAAAACTTTGTACTTTATTCTACAAGCAATGGGAAACCATTGAAGAGTATTCTGCAAGGGAGCAACATGATCAGATTTGCACTTTTTTTTCCTTTGTTTTTTTGAGACAGAATCTCATTATGTTGCTCTCGGTGGAGTATTATGGCATCACAGCTCACAGCAACCTCAAACTCTTGGGCTTAAGCAATTCTCTTGCTTCAGCCTCACAAGTAGCTAGGACTACAGGAGCCTGGCACAACACCTGGCTATTTTTGTTATTGTTATTGTGTCATTGTTTAGCAGGCCTGGCCAGGTTCGAACGCACCAGCCCAGTGCATGTGGCCAGCGCCCTAACCACTAGGTACAGGCACTGAGCCAGATTTGCACTTTTTACATTTCATTCTTGCTGCATGATGAAGAATGTACTCAAAAGGGTAAGAGTGGCTTGGTGCCTGTGGCTCAACGGGCTAAGATACCAGCCACGTACACCTGAGCTGGCGGGTTCGAGTCCAGCCAGGCCTGTCAAACAACAATGATGGCTGTAACCAAAAAATGGCTGGGCATTGTGGCGGGCGCCTAAAGTCCCAGCTACTTGGGAGGCAGAGGCAAGAGACTCTCTTGAACCCAGGAATTGGAGGTTGCTGTGAGCTGTGATGCCACAGCACTCTATTCAGGGTGACAGCTTGAGGCTCTGTCTCAAAAAAAAAAAAAAAGGGGGTAAGAGTATGGTATTCTAGGAAGAAGATGATTTGCTCTAAGTTGGTAATAAAGGGAATGTGGAAAATGGATTTTAGTGAATTTAGGAGGAAAGATTGACAGTTTCTTAATGAATTGGCTCTAGGTGGAGGGCAGAGGAGAGAAGGATGTGGCCTAGTTTTGTGATATGAACGTTAGTTCACTTGAGACTGGCAACATTGGAGGAGGAGAAGGTTGGGACGAGGAGGTATCATTAATTCTATTTTATGTATGTGTAGATAGTTGGTTACATGGGCCTAGAACTCAGAAAAGAGAGGTCTGGTTAGGTCTGGTAAACTGGGGAGGTATAAGCATTTAGACGGCAAATAAAAACTTAAGAGTAGATGAGATCATCCTGGAGAGAGTGCTGAATGAGGAACCCAACATACGAAATTCAAAAACAAAGAAGGGCAGTTGACAAAAAATATGCAGAATCAGTCAGATAGATTAAAGGAAAAACAGAGGTTGTATTGTTTACAGAAGACAAATGGGGTAGAAGAGTGGTGCTTTTGGAAAAATTAGCAAGCTGATTCTAAACTTTATATGCAAATGCAAAAGTCTTTTAAAGACCAATAACATTGGGGAATTTATTATACTTACTATCAAGATTTACCAGAGGTTCTAGTAAGAAAGACAGCGTCGTATTGCAAGTGTAGACAGACAGACAACAAGGACACAGTAGAGTGTACACATCAACACGGTCGGTCATGTAACGTAAGATTGTGGTGTGTGGTACCACTACCATTCAGTGTGGAAAGGATCCTCTTCTCAGTAAACTTGTACAGGGATCATAAGATACCGGTGCTTGTACTTTGCATTTCTAGTAACAGATACTAAAATGAAAAAGAAAAGTACACCTGAGAATCACTGAAAAGGAGTTTTTGAAAACACTTTGTAAAGTATTTTATTTCTTTTACTTTGGCTGTGCTGGTCAACATTGACTGTATCCTGTTAGCCACAATTCTCTGATATTAAATTAAATTTGTACAGTGTTCTGTTTCATTATGTTTTATCATTTCAGTCTTATAGCAGTTGCATATGACAAGAAGGGTGGATGTTATCTGCCTTGTACAGATAAAAAGGCAGAAACTCCAAGAGACTAAGTGACTTGTCTTCCCGTTTGATATGACCATATTTAAGCTTTCGTATTACAGAGTATTTAAAAGTTCTAAAATGTATTTTCAGGAAGGAAGAGATAAAATTTTATAAAACTGTCAGATTTTCTCCCCTCAGTTATATTTTATATTTCTTAATACTTGTTATAAGTTTCATGGGCTATGAATTTCATGCAACTATATCTTGAGGTATAAGTGCTATATTTGTAGCAAAAAAAAAAATCTGTCTAATGTGAAGAGGAGATGTATTCCACGTTAACTTTTCTTCTCCATCCCCATCATTTGTGTTTGGGATTCTTCTAAAATATATTACTTCCTTATTCAAAAAGCAGCACACGGAACGTAATTTAAGATTTTTTGATGAGTCAGAGTTATAATAATAATGATAATAGCTAACATTTATTGAGAAGTTACCATCTACCAGCTATTATTATAAGCATTTTACTTGTCTTAACGTATTTTCACTATATTTCTATGAATAGTTACTATTCTTATTTTACAAGGGCAAATCAGGGCACAGAGAGGCTAAGTACCTTGTTTAAGGTCACACAGGAATAAGTGACAGAGCCAGTTTTCAAACCTAGCCTGACACTTGCACCTGAGTTTTTAACTGTTGTGCTGTCCTGTATTTTATACTTTACATTGTCTGTTACTATATTGATTTTTTTTTAGAGCCTTTTCAGATGAAAAATATTCTGTTCCAAAAGGCCACATTTTGCAGCTCTTTTCAGGTGCTTACATTTGCTTGGTTTTATTTTTTCATTTTAACAAATAACTCCTTTAATTCTTACTGTGTGCTTATTTTTCGTTCACTACATTTGATCTCTGTGTACTTAAAAAATTTAGATGACAAAGGTCATCAGGATCATGTATAAAGTAAGATGTGCAAAATATCCTTCTGGATTTTCATTTAAATGTATTTTATGAGCTTTTGTGCCTATAAGGTGTGACAGTTAAGTTCGTGAACTCATCCTAGAAAAAGTGCTGCGTACCTCATTGCTAAATATAACCAGGGTCACCCTTGAAGTACTCCATCTGGGAAGCTATACACTGACGCCAGTGCCTTGTACATCCTTCAAAACAATTTCGGAACTCTTTATCCAGAATGAGAAAGAGCTGTTATTGTATGGCACACAAAACCACGCAAGAACAATAGCGAATGCCACTCAGCCAGACACTGCCCCATGCGGACATGAACACAGCTGTGAGACACAGATATACCAAAGTGATGAAACTGCACCGAGTTGTTTGTATAGTGCTGCCAACATAAGCACACATTGGCAAGTTCACAAGCGTAATTGTCAGAGGATAGCTCTGATGGTAATTCCAGAAAAAGAGCTCTGAAATCGCTTTGAAGGGTGGATTTATAAACCACGCTTTGCATGGCTTCCCACAGGAAATACTTTGAAGGTGACCCTACTGATACTCAGTAAGGAGGTAGACAGCACTTTTTCTAGGATGAGTTTGTGAACTTAATTGCCAGACCTTGTAGACCATAGAGCTTAAGACAGATATTTGGGGTACTAACATATTTTTTGTCTATTTTATTAGTATCATTTTTCCAAAAGGCCATTATTTGACTCCGTTTTACGTAACTGAGTTTGTTAACTGAAGAGCATCTTCACAAATAAGGTATTAGAGAATTACAGCTTTTTTTAAAACATTACCTAAAATTGTTATGGTTTACAGGTTCACTTATGTAGTTCCCATTTATTACTACGGCGAGCAGCCGTGGCATGTCTTCGGCAGCTTGCGCAAAGAGAAGCAGCTGAAGTATGTGAATACGCCATGAGCCTAGCCAAAAACGCAGGGGACAAAGAGAGCAGTGGTGCCAGTAAGTTGTTGGTCATTGTTCTTTTTTGTTTAAATACCTTTATATTTCAAATGAGTATTATTTATTAAATAATACTTTTGTGTTGAAATGTGGCCAAATTTTTGTTCCTGTTTTTTGAGATGGAATCTCATACACAATGTCTGGAACATTTTCTGGCAGTAACCCTAAATTTTTCAAACTATGTTTACCCTTTGACCTAGCAGTTCCCCTTTTAGAAATTCATCCTCAATGGTTAACCAGTTAATATTCTTTTAATTCATTTGCTTGCTATGTGGCCATTAAAATTCATGCTATAGAAGTAAAATTACTAATATGGGAAAATAATCACTATCTGCTGCTAAGTGAATTAAGTGAATAAATGATCTTGCCTAATCTCTTCCTAATGTTCTCTTTGCTTGGAACATTTTCTTCTGACTTTTTCTGTCTTAGAATTTCACTCACTATGGCTATTTTCTTCAAGCCACCCTTCATTCTGTCTTTGGGGGTGACCCAACAAAAATAGCTACCTTTCAGCTATATCCCTTTAATACCCTTCAGGGTTCAGAGGATTCCAGACTTCAGATAGCTGTACTCGTTCTTAAGGCTGCCACTTATGCTGTTGATTAGAAGAAAATGATTTTCAGATAGAGCTAGAAATTTAACCACTGATTCATAACAGTATTACTTTTTTATTGTATGTTACTTGGAAAGGTTTATTCCAATTGTTAAATGAACGTATAGAATACACTTTATTTAGAGTTTGTGTTTTAGATTTATAAATTTTTAAAAATCTAAACTATAAGGCTGAACAAGTTTCAATTTGTCTTAACAGTTAGAGCTATTTTCAGTTTGTTAAATATATTTAGAAGTATAGCTCTTCCTCATACTTTTTTTCCCTTTCTCACACCTTTTCTCATTAGAATGAAATATTTATTGAGCATTCCTTAGAGATTTGTTTACAATATCTCAGAATAATAACTATTAAAGACCAGAGTTTTACCGGTATTATCAGAATAAATTCTAGTCCTAAAGATAAGTGAACTAGACATGGTAAATTGTATATATGGCTAACTGGCTTTGTTGCTGTTGTGAATTTATTTGTAAGACTTGATCCTTAACGTAATTGTTAACTATAGCATACAACAAAATCCCATAAAAGTTTATTTATATAAATTACTTTTCAGATGTGAATCCTTTCGCACCAGGGATTTGTTCACGGAGTGATATCCATTGCCGGCACCAAGGTGTTAATATAACAGAAACTGGTCTTGAGGGACTTCTTTTTGGAATGCTAGACCGGGAGACAGATCGAAAATTATGTTCTGATATTCATGACACTTTGGGGCATATGCTTTCATCACTGGCAGTAGAGAAACTTTCCCATTGGCTGATGCTTTGCAAAGATGTTCTGGCAGCTTCTAGTGGTATGTATTAATATGTGTTCTTAGAATAATGGAAATGGTTTTACTTCTGATAAATAATGTATAATGTACATATATAAATTTGAGCTTACATTTAAAAGTACTAATAATGTGTCATCTACAAATCCCTGTAAAAATGTTATATTATATTATAAAATAATGAACTTTTTATATTTGGGGGAAAATATATTTCAAAAATTTTTGAAAGTTCAAAATAAATTTTCATGAATAAAAATCTCAAACTATCCTGTGGTACAACATAATATGTAAGACTACTGAAATATATAATTTACATAAGAGCATTTTGTATTATCTTTTCCTTAGTTTTTAATTCTTACATATAATTTATATAAGAATTAATTCTTATATATAATTTACATAAGAGCATTTTATATTATCTTTTCCTTAGTTTTTAATTCTTATATATAATTTATATTATAATTAATTCTTATATATAATTTACATAAGAGCATTTTATATTATCTTTTCCTTAGTTTTTAATTCTTTTCTTTTTTCTTTTGAGACAGAGTCTTACCATGTTACCCTCGGAGATGCCATGGTATTACAGCTCACAGAAACCTCAACCTCTTGGACTTAAGTGATTCTCTAGCCTCAGCCTCCCAAGTAGCTGGGACTACAGGTGCCCACCACAATGCCTGTCTCTTTTTTAGTTGTAATTGTCATTGTTGTTTGGCAGGCCCGGGCTGGGTTCGAACCCTCCAGCTCCAGTGTATGTGGCTGGCGCCCTATCCGCTGAGCTATAGGTGCCAAGCCTTTAATTGTTTCTTTAAAAAATCTTAACAATTTTACTGTTTTCCAGAATGAGAACATAGTCTTTTTTTAAAATTAGTAATCTTTTGGGCAGCACCTGTGGCTCAGTGGGTAGGCCACCGGCCCCATAAACCGAGGGTGGTAGGGTCAAACCCAGCCCCAGCCAAACTGCAACAAAAAAATAGCTGGGTTGTGGCAGGCGCCTGTAGTCCCAGCTACTTGGGAGGCTGAGGCAAGAGAATTGCCTAAGCCCAGGAGTTGGAGGTTGCTGTAAGCTGTTATACCGCAGCTCTCTACCGAGGGTGATAAAGTGAGACTCTTACTCTTCAAAAAAAAAAAAAAAATTAGGAATCTTTTAACTTTAATGCTATTTTTAAAGCATTATTTTTGCTATATGTGAGGATGTTATTTTTATTTTTGTTATAGATATGAGTACAGCAAGTCCCTTAAGTAGTGGAAAAGATGAAGAATCTGAAAAGAAGGATGAGATGGATGATGATACCATGTTTACCACATTAGGCGAAGAAGATAAATCAAAGCCCTTTGTGGCACCTCGATGGGCCACTCGGGTATTTGCTGCTGATTGCTTGTGTCGTATCATCCATTTGTGTGAGAATGCGGATCAGGCCCACTTTGATCTTGCCGTGGCACGCTCTGCTAAACTTCGGAACCCTACAAGTAAATTTAAAATCAGTACTTCTTTTCCACAAAGTTTTTTTATATGCTTGAAATCTTACTGCTATGTAGCATTCTTTGGTCTGTGCCTTTCATTTATTATAAGTTCTTTGCCTTTTAGCTTCATTTTCTGTCCTTTCTACATACTACCCATTCTTCTGATCCCTGCTTGGAAGATGAGCTGAAGAGGATGGTCCAAAGAGATACACCTATGTATACGTCTATCTGTCTGTCTGTTTTTTGTTTTTTTTTTTAGCGACCGAGTCTCACTCTGTCACCCTCAGTAAAGTGCGTGGCGTCACAGCTCACTGCAACCTCCAGCTCTTGGGCTTAGGCAGTTCTCTTGCCTCAGCCTCCCGAGTAGCTGGGACTGCAGGTGCCCACCACAACACCCGGCTATTTTTTGTTGCAGTTTGGCTGGGGCCGGGTTCAAACCCGCCACCCTCGGTATATGGGGCTGGCGCCCTACTCACTGAGCCACAGGCGCCACCCCCATCTGTCTTTCTTAATCATTGGCCCTAAGGATAATGAGAACAGTAACTTAGATTCCCTCAGTACATTGGCCTGGTTTTAGCACTTCAGTGTGTAAAGGACATGGTGAAACATTCAGGAATAAAAATGAGGTGAACTTTGCCGTCCATAGTCATGGAGCATTTCAGAATTAATGAATGCATGCAGATTTCAGACTCTCAGACTTCAGAACTGCTCTTTTATATATCTATTATCATATATGTATATATATGTATTTTTTTTTTTTACTTTTTTTGAAAGGTGAAAATCATTTATTACTGAAACACTTTTAATCCCACTAATCTTTTATAAGCTTTTCATACTGCATATCCTCTGGATTAAGTATTTATTAAAGGAAATTTACAAAGAGATCATCGCACCCAATGCCTTCATTTCCCACTGAAGACACCTGGAGAAGCTGAGTGAGGTGCAGAGTAACAGACTCCCCCCCTGTCCTGGGTCTTTGTTGTCTTTTCCTCGCCCTGTCATTTTTTAAGTACAAATTGTATGTATTAACAATATTGAAGTCTCTAAAGTAAAAGTGCCTTTCAGGGTTTTTTTTTTTTTTTTGAGACAGCCTCAAGCTGTCACCCTGGGTACAGTGCCGTGGCATCACAGCTCACAGCAACCTCCAATTCCTGGGTTCAAGCGAGTCTCCTGCCTCTGCCTCCCAAGTAGCTGGGACTGCAGGTGCTTGCCACAACACCCAGCCATTTTTTTTTTGGTTGCAGCGACATTGTTATTTGGCGGGCCGGGCTGGATTCGAACCCGCCAGCTCAGGTGTACATGGCTGGTGCCTTAGCCTGCTGAGCCACAGGCGCCGAGCCGCCTTTCAGGTTTTTAAATTATTTATAAGAAGCAGCAGGGATCACAAAATATATGTAGAAAACAAAAAGTCAAAACAGTGGCACACCTTGTACCAGCGAAACACAATACATCCTGAATAGTGTTTTTTGTTCTGTCATTATTCAGCAGATATTCACTGCTTCCTTTTCTTTGCTATGTGATGGGGATACAAAGAAGAAAAAACTCTCTATACCCTGGAAGAACATGTAGTCTAGAAGACAGATTTAGCAGTCAAATAATTATGGTTGGTCCCAATAGTAGTATGACAGAACACTTTGGGAACATTAAAAAAAAAAATGTTCATTTCCTGAAAAGCCAGGGAAAGCCTCACAGAAGAGTTTATTTTGAAGCTGTGTTTTAAAGGCAGAGAAAGAGTTTTCTAGGTAGAAGAGGGTAGTTTTAGTTCTATTGCTGCTGTATCAAATGACCATAAATTTCGCTTTAAAACAACACAGTTCATTATCTTCCAGTTTTGTAGCTCAGCTTTGAAGTCCAACAAAAGAGAGTCTCACTGGCCTAGCATTGAGATGTAGCAGAGTTGTATTCCTTTCCAAAGGCTCTAGGGGGATTCTGATCCGGTTTTGCCTCAGCTTTACATGCTGTCTGTACTCCTTGGCTCATGGTTCCCTTTCTCTACCTTCGAAGCCAGCAGGTTAAATCTCTCTGTGATACTGTTTCAGGAGTCACATCTCTCTCTGCATCCAGGAAAGGTGCTCTGCTTTTAAGGATCATGTGATTAGATTGGGCCCACCAGAATAATTTAGGATAATCTCATGTTTGGGGTTCCATAACCTTAATTAGATCTATAAAGTTCCTTTACCAGGGACTTTAAGGTAACATATTCGTGGGTTCTGGGGATAAGGGTGTGAAAATCTTTGGGTGCCATTATTCTGCTTACCACACTGGTTTATCAGAAGCGGAGAGAGGGGGACAATTTGTAAAGCCGTTGAATCGTAAGTGGTTGTACTATATTCAATCCTCCGGGTGGCTTGCTTTCTTTGTATTTCTTAACTGTTTTTTTTTACTAACATTATACTAACACTAAAATAAAAGGGCTACTTTGTAGTATTGTTAGTATATTGTCCTTTTCATTATCAGATCCTCATAATACAGTGAGTGTCCTTTTCGTTATCAGATCCTCTTTATACAGTGACAGTGTTTTACTCTTTTCTGCCTTCATTGTGAATCTCAGGTCTGCTTTTATGGTTTTTGTTTTCCTGTAATTTTTCTGCCCCTCTCCCAACTCTGTTGTGCCACATCCTCTTCATTCTAGGTGTTCTGTTCTCATTACCAAAGCAGCCATGATTCTTTGCATTGTATTGGGGGTGCCAGATGATGTGCTAAATTTTAACCTGGTTATGATAGAAAATTGTTTCAAGATTAGTCCTTTCTTGGAATCTTCAGGATCTTTTTTCCCCCTGGTTGTGTTTCTTTAATAGACTTATTTGCTTATCCTTGAAAGAGAAGAGTGCTCTCCCTATTTGGAATGTGCTCACAGTGTGGTAGTGGGGGGCTTGATCGCCCATGTTCTCTTTGTTTACTACACATTTTACATCTGCAACTGGATAGTAAGCTGGTATAGCAGCTCTCCACCTAGATCCCAGGGTCTGGCATGTTTTGTTCTGTTGGACTGAAATAGGGTCCTTTCTAGCACCACTGTCTGCCATTCTGATTCTGAACATCCTGATAGAGTATATGAAAAAGTATAGACCCAGTGAATGTGTTATTCAGATTCTTCCTGTGTCATCCTTATCTCTCCATCTATCTACTGTGCTATAATTGTAGGAAGTTACTATTCCCAGAATATATTAAGCTGCTACAGCCTCCTAATTCTCCTTACATTTTGGATTGTCTACCCAGGTACCTTCCCATTCCTACCCCTTCAGGAGTTCAGCTTCTTGGATTTAGAAAAAAAGAGGTCTTGTTTTGAGGAGGGATTGGAGGTAGAGATGTGTGGAGAAGCGATAGCACTGTGACTGTTGGGGAAAGTAGCCCTTTTATTTCAGTGTTTGGTTTGGTAGACTGATGCAGTCCTACGGTTTGTGAATTAGGTGACAGAGATCGCAAGGAGGAATAATAGGTCTTTTCATTTGCTTTTATGTTGGCATAATATGATAAGCCCTTTTTAATGTATTTCTTTCTGCCTTAGAAATTTCTTCCCAAATTTTGTCGCAAGGTTATTCCACATTTTCTTTTTCTTGCTTGTTTGTTTTTTTGGCTTTTTTTTTTTTTCTTGTGAGACAGAGTCTCATTATGTCACCCTCTGTAGAGTGCTATGGCATCATAGCTCACAGCAACAGCAAACTCTTGGGCTTAAGAGATTCTCTTGCCTCAGCCTCCCAAGTAGCTGGGACTACAGGTGCCTGCCACAACGCCCAGGTATTTTTTGTTCCAGTTGTCATTGTTTAGCTGGCTCGGGCCAGGTTCCAACTCTCCAGCCTTGGTGTATGTGGCCGGCACTGTAAGCACTGTGCCATGGGCACCGAGCCTTTTATTTTATTTTTTAAGATAGGGTTTTACTCTATCACCCAGGCCAGACTGGACTTATGGTGTTATCATAGCCTTGGGTTCAAGTGATCATCTTGCATCAGTAGCTGGGAGTATAGGTGTGAGCCTCTACACCCAGCCTCAGTGTTTTTTATTGTAGTAAAATACATGTAACATAATAATTACCATGTTAACATTTTTCTTTTTACCCCTCAGATTAGCAAAAGTTTTTAACTGACATAAAATTATAAGTGTTTATCATGTACAACAAAATATTTTGAGGCCTCTCTCGCCTTTTCTCCTTGATGAGAGGAACCACTTCCTGCTCTGTTTGGAAGTGCCCTAAAGTTTCTCTGTGTTCTTCCTAAATAAAATCTTTCTTTGTTACCCTGAAAGAGAAAATTAATTCAAAATGGATCATAGATCTAAAAGCAAAGTCAAAAACTATAAAATTTTGAAAACACAAGAGAAAGTCTTTGTGACCTAGCATCAAGCAAAAAAGCACAATTCATTAAAAAAAGAAATTAATTTGACTTCATCAAATTTCA
>CAUYRH010055186.1:0-41334 GCA_963574655.1 Perodicticus potto | reverse complement strand
CCATCAAGGGTATGCATATACGAAAAGCCACCAAGTATCTGAAGGATGTCACCTTAAAGAAACAGTGTGTACCATTCCGACGTTACAATGGAGGAGTTGGTAGGTGTGCCCAGGCCAAACAGTGGGGCTGGACACAGGGTCGGTGGCCCAAAAGGAGTGCTGAATTTTTGCTGCATATGCTTAAAAATGCAGAGAGTAATGCTGAACTTAAGGGTTTAGATGTAGATTCTCTGGTCATTGAGCATATCCAAGTGAACAAAGCACCCAAGATGCGCCACCGAACTTACAGAGCTCATGGTCGCATTAACCCATACATGAGCTCCCCCCGTCACATTGAGATGATCCTTACTGAAAACGAACAGATTGTTCCCAAACCAGAAGAAGAGGTAGCACAGAAGAAAAAGATATCCCAGAAAAAACTGAAGAAACAAAAACTTATGGCACAGGAATAAATGCAACATAAAATAAATGCAAATAACAGTAAAAGGATATTGGTTGTCTTTATTAGCAAAGCTGTATCAAGTGGATTCACAAGGTGGATCAAATGACTTTTCTTAGAATTAGAGACACAAGAACTTTTTTTATTTTTTTTTATTTATTTTTTATTTTTTTTGCAGTTTCTGGCCAGGGCTGGGTTTGAACCCACCACCTCTGGCATATGGGGCCAGTGCCCTACTCCTTTGAGCCACAGGCGCTGCCCAAGAACTTTTTTTTTAATAATAATAAAAGAATTAAGAGTTGCAGATTACTATGTGCCACTTATGGAAACATCCATTATTCCAAGAAGGAACTTTGCTTTTCTTTTTTTTTTGAGACAGTAACTTCAAACTCCTACCCTCAAGTAGTCCTTTTGTCTCAGCCTCCTCAGTAGCTGGGACTACAACCCCTACTTATTTTCATAGAGATGGGATCCAGTTCTTGCTCAGGCGAGTCTTGAACTCCAGAGCTCAAGGAGTCTACCCACCTTGGTCTTTGTTTTGTTTTTGCAGTTTTTGGCAGGGCTGGGTTTGAATCTGTCACTCCTAGCAAATGGGGCTGGCACCCTACCCTATTACTTTGAGCCACAGGTGCCACCCCCTACCTCAGTCTCTAAATGTTTGGATTATGGTGTGAGCCACAACAACCAGGAACTTTACAAGTTCTTTAAAATTGCAAAATAATCCAGTATATTGAAATATGGCTTGAGCATCTGTATTCTAAGGCTCCAGTGAGCATCCTGTCTGCTCACATTCGATTTTGGAGCTTTCTGTTTTGGGAGTCAAACTTTGTCACCCTGGATAGAGTGCTGTGGCATCATAGCTCACAGCAACCTCAGACTGGTGGACTCAAGCAATTCTTGCCTCAGCATCCCGAGTAGCTGGGACTACAGGCGTGCTGCAACACCTGGGTATTTTTAGAAATGGGGTCTCTTGCTCAGGATGGTCCTTTCAGCCTTAACTAAAAATCTAACCGCCTCAGCTTCCCAGAGCGCTGGGATTATAGGCGTGAGCCACCGTTCCGGTCTTAGATTTTGGAGCATTTTGAACTAGTGGTTCTTGGACTGTGTTGTCAAAGGGTTTTTTGGAGTTTGGGTTTATAAAAAGCAAAAGCTGGTGAGCCTTTTGTGTAAACATGTTTTCAGTTTGCTTGGATGTATACAGGAATTTAAATAAACGTGAACTGCTAGACGTTAAAAAAAAAAAAATGTTTACGCCACCAGTCACCTTGTTTCTCAGGGTTCCATTCGGGATCCCCAAAGGGAACTGCCTGTCTTCCCGTGGGGTATCTGTCCCTTTCCTCAGGAGACATACTGCCATCAGTATTGGACATGAACCAGAAATCCCCCACTTTCTAGTTTCATCTTCATTTTTTTCATTAAAGGTTAAAGACTGATCTAGTAGTAACATTACATCTCTCCAAGAGAGGTCAAAGCTTTGTCCTAATCCTTGGAGAACATCTATGTACTTATCGGGGTCATCAGAAAATTTTCCTAAATCAACCTTAATTTGCTTTAAATCAGCCATAGAAAACGGAGTGTATACTTGCGCACTTCCCCTTTCATCATCCACAGTCTCAACCAAGGGACACAAAGAAGAATATGGTTGCCTTCTGGGGGTCCTAGTAGGACCACAAAAAACTCTTGGGACAACCTCCCTCCTGGGGTTTTCTGAACGCACAGAGGAAGGTGCAGGAGAAGTAGATGTTGGGTTTGAACTAGGTTGTGATAGCATCTCCCTCAGGCATCCCTGACCATTTGGGGAAGTTAATACAGCCAGGAGAGCTGAATCTATCTGACAGGTTTTACACAGTTGGGATTTGTCCCCGAGGAAAAAGAAAGCTTGCACAAAGGGCACTTCAGACCACTTTTCTCATGTTTACAAAAAGTATCTAACTGAAAAATGGTGTCATAATTTAGAGTACCTTCTGGGATCCATTGTTCACCAGTGGAGAGTTGATTCTGAGGCCAGGCCTGGGTGCAGAAGAAAACCATACATTCTTTTTTCAGCGTCTGGGGATCAAACATGTCCCAGTGCTTCAGAATACAGCCCAGCGGGGTGTTCTCTTGGCGAGAGAGTATGTTACCCATCTGTAGGAAAGAACAAACGTCCAGCGTCTTAATCAGTACCCCGCCCCCCCGCCACCCCGGTATTCCTGGGTTGTCAAAGCATCCTCTGACCAACCCAAGAAGCCTTCTAGCCAAACAAAAGGAAGAGTCTTTCCAATGCTTGGGGAAGAATCCCTGAGGAGAGTGGCCTCCTCAGCCCCTGTGCTTGTCTGGAATTAGCCACTGTAGCACTTTGTACCTGCTGGCTCTTCTGTGCTTATAATGTGCTGGCAGCACAGCCCAAGAAATCAGGTATCAGGGAGCCTGGTCCCACCTGATGCATATTCTGCTTCTTTGTGCCCCTTCCCCCCTCAGCTCCAGAGTATCAATGAAAGTGGGGATGAGCCCTGCCCTGGAGAAAATGGCTGTGTGGTTCTTGCACATTTAACTCTATGTAATCTTTACAGGCTTCTTTTAAATTCCCAGTAACAAAGGAAAATAGCAGGTCTTAAATGCTATATTTTCCAACCTCCCTTTTCTTTCCCAAAAGTTAGCTAGGCAAATATAATTACTTAGTGACACTTTGAAACTTTTGTATTACAATTAGTTACAATTAGCTGAAGTCTTAAAGAAACCTAGAAGTATTTTAAACTTACCCATTTACACCAATGAACCAGAAGAAATCAAATACCCAGGGTCATTTTCATTGCCTTTTTTCATTTTCAAGAGACTGAACTGTAGTTGAGGGTTTACGGCCATTCTTGCCTGGGCTTCCCTTCACAGGCCTCTAGTTGCCCACAGAAGCCGAGTAGAGGATTCTTTCTGCCCTTTGTTTGGTGCTGACTTGTGGTTAACATGGTTTAGCCTTTTTTCAGATGCATGAAAACGCCAATTGAATTTAATTTTGCAATGAAAGGCAATAAAAAAGGACCTTACAACACACCTACAGCATCTGAGGTACACTTAAAACATCCAAAAAAGGCTCGGCGCCTGTGGCTCAACGGGCTAAGGCGCCAACCACGTACACCTGAGCTGGCGGGTTTGAATCCAGCCCGGGCCCGCCAAACAACAATGACGGCTGCAACCATAAAATGGCCGGGCGTTGTGGCAGGCGCCTGTAGTCCCAGCTACTTGGGAAGTGGAGGCAAGAGACTCACTTGAGCCCAGAAGTTGGAGGTTGCTGTGAGCTGTGATGCCACGGCACCCTCTCCAGGGTGACAACTTGAGGCTCTGTCTCAAAAAAAAAAAAAAAAAAAAAAAGTCCAAAAAATACCAGAATGAACCTGTACAAAAGCAGTCCTTTACCAACATTCAAACAAAGCATGCAAACTACAGGGGGAGAGAGAGAGAGACAGAAGAGGTCTATAGAGATAAATAGGAAAAGTCTGGGACCATGGAAGAGAAGAGAAGATAGTAAAAGAGCTGGGAGAGCACGCTTTTCCAAAGGCCCTCCGGTGTCCTGGAATCAGAGAACCATTGCTGGGGACCCCAAGGCCTCTGGGTGCTACCTCTTTGCTCGGCTTTCAACCAGAGAAAAGGAGTAAATATAGAACAGTTGTAACATTCCCTTCGACCCCTTTCTGGGCCAAGGGGAATTAGAAAGTTCATTCCCCAGCAGCCTCTTGCCTGTGACCTGGAGGTCAGCAGCCGCACTGTGCACATTTACCAGCGACGGGCATCAAAATTATTAGTCTCCATTATTGTAACTATAGAGAAAATCAGAATAGAGTAAGTGGTCCCATTGCTTACCACAGGTCTCCAGTCCCGGACACAAGCCCCCAAATATGATACTGGAATTTTGTCTTCAGTAGGTTCTTGGTCTCGGTAATTTGAAGAATAAATCCGCGGACCACAGATCCGTGGTAAGACAGGATTTATTTACATAAAAGAAGACAAAAACACCAAAGCTCCCGGCAGGGAGAGAAAACCCAAGTCGGAAGAGAAAAAGCAGAGAAAAAGTGCTCTCTCTCTCTCTCTCTCTCTCTCTCTCTCTCTCTCTCTCTCTCTCTGTCTCTCCCTGGGCTCTTTGTCTAGGGGTATAGTCACATGGGGCCCTCTGTAGTTACATTTAGCTTGTCTGGGGCCCTCTGTAGTTACATTTAGCCTGTCTGGACCCTCTGTGACACATCTGAATGGCTACAATCCCTTTCATTCCCAGGCCTAGGAAACTTACATGAAATTGACCAGGCCTAGAAAATAGGGGTTCCCTATTCAGCCCTAAGTGCAAGGGGAAGGAAACCTAAGGTGCTGGTGTCTCCCCAGCAGTTGTCTGGCTCCTCTGGCTACTGGAGCCTCCTGCCGCCCCCGCCACCCTACCTACTTTCCAGCCTGCTGGTTCCGCTGCCACTGCACCAATACCGCCAAGGTGGAGGCAGCCGGTCCGCCCCCGTCCCCCATCCCCAGCTGGCTGGGACACCACTTCTCCTATATCAGATGGATAGGTAAATGGGGGAGGATGAATGAATGTATAAATGGGTGGGTGGGTGGATGGGTAGATGGTTGGGTTAGAAGGTATAATACCAGTGTTCTAATTTGGCCAGACTAGAGAGAAACTCAGACATGGAGGGCAGGTGTGGCATGCTTTATTCAGCTCACACGGTGGCAGGAGGAGCAAGCTTGGCGAGTCCACCTAGCTCCTGGTGGCTGAGGAGCTAAATTACACATACAATCTGCACTCCACAATCCATACAAGGGAAAGGTCCTGTGCACCTTTATACCCAGGGGAACAAATGTGGCAGCATGCCAAGCAGCAGTTACTTAAGTGTGACTTCACTGTACACAGTTGTGTCTGTCTAGGAATACATGGCATTTTTCCCATGGGAAGAAAACCTGGACAACTTCATCTTGTCCCACACCCAAGGCCATGGGAGAGAAAACCCAAACCCTTTTCCTTGTCCCCATAGAGGGCCTTCTCATATATATTATATTGATATGCCCAGAGAATCCATCTAGAGAACAGAGAACACCTCACTTAGTTATTATGGGGGCATTTTGACTAGAGAGGCCACAGGAAAAAGACTGGGTCTGCGCGCTAACCTGTGACCTACACAAGAGTCTGCAATGCAGAGGCCTTTTAATAGGAACTTTTTCGAATGAATGAAAAACCAGACAAGCACTAAATAGCAAAAAATACACGCTTACAGGCTTTCTTAGACCATACTGAGGAAAGGACCCATCTCAGAGGTTTATGTTGGCAGACTGGGGAGATGGCTGTGACGTACAAGTATTCCCAATCTGTTTCTCAAGGGAAGACATGGTTACTCACCCAAGACACAGGTTCTGCCAGGGTCTCTCAGGGCATTTGGGAAGAAGTTGTTAAGGAAACAACTGTAGCCCAAGATGGAGGAGGTAAGAGGAGGGGGATGAGAAGGGAGGGGGGTGGTTCGATAGAGGGAGGGTTACTGGTGGGACCACACCTATGGAGCATATTGTAAGGGTACAAGTCAAATCTATCAAGTATAGAACACAAATGTCTTAACACTGTGATGAAGTAAATGAGATGAAAGCTATGTTAATTAGTAGGATGTAAGCACTCCAATTTGTACAAATAATCAACACATTGAATTCCACAAAGGCATAAATGTATTCATGATCTATGTATATATGACTTAATTAAAAAAAAGAAAAGAAAACATTTCTCAAAGGTGTTTCCTTCCCTATATATGAAGATCAATCTGGTAGCAACTACCAAGGGTCTGTAGGACTAACTGTTGACAAGTTTTGTTCCAAGTGTCAGAATGTTTTGATCTTTTAAATTTAACTGATGACTTCTGTCCAAGATAAGTTCTGTGCCTACAACTTTTTTGTTCAATCTGCAAAGGCATTGGATCATACTTGGCTCTTTTATGTTGTGAAAACAGATACTTCTTAATGTTTTTAGACTTTAAAATGTATTATACAATTTATTATAACTATTGTTTTTGATTGACAAATCATAACTGTACACATTTATGGGGTATGTTTTGATACATTCATTCAATGTGACATGATTAAATCAAGCTAATTAACATAACTGTCACCTTGCTTACCAGTGTTTTGGTTTAAAAATTACTCTTGTTTTGAAATAAATAATACATAATTTTTTACTGTAGTCACATCACAGAACCTATCCTTTGTGTCTATCTGAAAGTTTGTACCCTTTGATCAACAGCAAAAGCACATTTTTTTTTTCTTTGAGACAGTTTGCCCTGTCTGGAGTGTAGTGGCATCACCATAGCTCACTGTAACCCCAAACTCCTGGCCTCAGGCAGTCTTCTTGCCTCAGCCTCCCAAGTAGCTGGGACTAACAGGCACATGCTACCACACCTGGTTTATTTTTTCTGTTTTAGTAGATTTGGGGTCTCTTGTTCAAGATGGTCTCAAACTCCTGACTTCAAGCAATCCTCCTGCCTCAGCCTCTCAGAATGCTGGGATGACAGGCATGTGCCCGGCCAAAGGGACTTTATTAATGATGATTGATCCCCACTTGTACTCCCAAATCCCTAAATAGGACATTGATGTCATTGAGCCATAAATGTCATCAGAGTTCCTGAACCTTTGCCCCCTGACCTCCATTTTAGCAATCTTTCTGGAAAACAGAAATCAGAGAAAGATAATGAAAAGGGAGCCATAACCATGGACCACATGTGTTTCTCTTTTTTGTCTTTTTAATTTGTTTTTCATTTATTTGTTTTAGCACAGGCCACACCTCTGACCATAGCTGAGATTGAGTTGAGGGCAGATGGTTGGTGAATCACAAGTAACCAACTGTATCTGTGAGGTTTGCATGTCTCCATGGGGACCAGGGTAATTTCAGTCAGACATGTTACCATAGATTAATAATTACGTGGTTTATTTTAAAGTGTTAAAAGTATGCATGCTGTGACCTCACAGGTGTTATTGCTCAGGATGGGGCCAGAGTAGGCAGCAGGTGTTACAAATGAGTTGGGCTTAAAGGACTATTAGGTAAATAATAGAACAGCTGTAGACAGCTAGGGCCAGGCTGGTGAAATGGGGAGGAAGGGGCAATGATCGGGTTTGGGACAAGTAGAGACAGGGGTGTAGGAAGCGGATCACAAGAGAGCTCGTGTTTATTGAGTTGTTATGCTTGGGGAACTCTTCTATTTAACTCATTAAATCTCCCAACCCCCCTGTGAATTAGGTGCTGCTGAGGCTTGGGGAGGTTAAACACAGTCATTGTGGCCAAGGCAGAATGTGAACTCAGGCAGTCTAACTCAGAGCATGAGCTCCCATCTCTGCACCCTGCCAAACCAAAAACAATAAGAAAGCACAACTTAAGACCCAACTCTGCATATCAGTGCGCTAAGAGAACCCAACTGTGCCTCTGTTTTCATGTCTGTAAAATGGGACCAAGCACAGGGAGAGCCGTCTTCAGAGGCAGTTGTGATCCAGATTTGCCACGTGATGTGGAGCCGGCCCTTTCCCTTCTCTGGGGGTTTGGTTTCCATGAGCTTTCTCACCAGTGTCCCCTAGGGGGACTCCCCCAGCGCTTGCCTTGAGGCAGATGCTCCAGGTTCTGTGCTGCCCAGGAGTGTCTGATGCTGAGGAGGCTTCACAGCAGCATGAAGCCAAAGGTACCCACTGTCCCCGGTCCCAGGCCATTCGGCTGTCCCCACAACCTTGGTGGGACAGCTGAGCTGTTGGGGATGAATCCCAGCAGTGCTGCAATATCCCTGGGGAATTTTAAGCAAGGGGGTAGCACAATCAGTTTAAACTTTGATACGGTGAGTCTGACTATGAGGTAAAGAACAGATTGGGGGCAGCCAGGGTGGAACGGGATTGAACAGGAAGGCAGCTGTCACAGACATTCAGGCTAGAGGTGGCTTAGACCACAGAGGCCCAGGTACAGTCGAGTGAATTGGGAGGTATTTAGAGAGGTAAGTTTAAGAGCAGGTTAATGCTGAGTAGCAGCTGGGCAGGGAGGTGCTCAGGTTCTTGGCTTGCCACCATGAGGCCTGGCTGGGAATCATCAGAGCACCTGAACTTTTGCCCCCTCCCTGACCTCCTCCATTTTAAAGATTTTGCTGGAAAATAGAAGTCAGAGAAAGAAGTATAATGAAAAGAGGGCCATCACCATGCACTGCATTTTTTTCTCTCTTTTTCTTTCTTTGTCTTTTTAATTTGTTCGTTCACTTATTTATTTTAGCACAGGCCACACCTCCCTCACGCACAGGCTAGGAAAGGCCTAACCCGGCCATCCTTTCCTCCGCCTCTCACCATCACTGGTTACCCTGCACAGGGCAGAAGGGGCTCCTGCCAGGGCTGAATGTGGCCATTCCTCTTGAAGGAGAATAGGACTCCACTCCCTGTCTGCTGGACAAAGGACTGCACTTGGACGCAGGCGGCTCTGGAGGGACAGGAGTTAGCGCTCCATGACACTGGTCCATGCAGTCTCCTTCCTGAACCTGGTTCTGAGCCTACTGAGCAAGTGAGGCTGGGACTGCTCCTCTGCAGATGGGTCCAGTGGCCCCCAGGGTGGGGGGGGTGGGGAGGCTGCAATGCGCTGCAGCGGACGTAGCCAAGGGCTCTTTCTTGGTCCATGTAGGTGGTAGATGTATGGTGTGTGGCATAACATGTTGTTTGCTCTCACAGTTTGAAAGAAAAGGCAAACAAAGTGATTTTTTGAGGAAGAAAGAGGTCTCACCAGAAGGGTGGCCTCTTAGATTGGGTCATGGCTCAGCCTGGAGTCCTGTTTGAGGACTGTTTGTGCCTCTGCAGACCAGTGCACAGCCACAGCACCCCCTTATGTCAGTGAAGATCGAGGCAGGAATAGGTCCTGACATTTGCGGGCCACCTTGTCCCTTCTCTGCCTGGCCTTATAGCCCTTGTGGGAACCCCTGTTCTGCGCTTGGCAGAGCCCCTATTGCTTGGACCCCAGATGTTCTGGAGCTAGGTTCTGACCCCAATGATAGACACCCGAGAAGGAGCTCCAGGGTGGGCCCCTGGTTCAGCTGTAGCCTAAGGCCTCTCCCTTGTCTCCAGGCCCCCAGCCATGCTTCCCTCTGCCTGGACCAGGGCCTGAGGCCAGTGCCGTCTGTCTTCATGAAGGCTGGGCTGTGGTTGGCTGGCCTTCCCAGAAGTGATACCCTCTTCTCTTGCCTCCATCATTCTGGCATCTCATCCTGCACTCCCAGAGGGCAGGATCAATGTTCTTATTGATAAGAATATAGTAAGACCAGATTTTGAGTATAAAGAGAAGTTGTCTGAGACCGTATTGCCAGTGGCAAGAGGGAACCTTTGAAGGTTTTTGAGCAGAATGGGCAACAGCAGAATGTAGAACAATCAATCTGCTATGTGGAAAAGAAGTCTGAGAGTGGGGAGCAGGGCTGGAGCAGGAGGTGGCTGTGACGGGGCCAGAGCCTCCTCTGTGGGGATCCCTTATTTGTAATCGTATGTGAGTTGTTCACTTTTGAGGACAGGAACCATATCTGCTTTATTCACCAGTGTTTCACCCACTGCCTAGCCCAGTGCCTGGCATAAAGCAGGCACTTGATAAATTGAATGCAAGTATTCATTTAATTAATGAATGGAAGTGCTTGCATAATAGTCACAGGTATACAGATAGGAGATTATCACACCTGTATGAGCTGTGAGGCTCACAGTGTCTGCCAACAAGGTAAGACAGGAATCAGTATTCCCACACAGCCGAGGTAGAAAGTGTCACCCTGAGGCATAGCTTGTCCGTGATGTAGCTGGTGGCGAGGCTGGGACTAGGACCCAGAACACACTTCCTAAGCTCTGTCCACGATATCAGTGCATCCCATATCCAAGCCCAAAGGACACAGAGCACCTTGAGGACTAACCCTGCTTCCTGGCCAGGCCCGTTCAGACCAATAAGATTGAACATCTCCTTCCCTCATAGTAAATGATTTGGACTTTCCCTCAGCATCACAGCCCATTTCTCATCTAACAAGGAACAAGTCTGTCTCAGCTTGTGTAAAGGTACTGGGGGAGCCAGGAGGCCAGCATAGTGGGGGACAGGGGGATAGGAGGTGGGTAGGAGGTTTACACCTGGGTCTTACGCATTTCCCTGCATTCCTGGGGCACGGATAGGACCCCTGGCGGGTTTTTTGCCTTTGCTGAAGAAGCTCTAACCTTTCTCTCCCCTGCTTTGACCCAGCGCCTACACAGAGCCCTACAAGGTCTGTCCCATCTCCGTGTCGGCCCCAAAAGAGGACCTCACATCGGATGAAGAGCAGAGAAGCTCGGAGGAGGAAGCCAGTGCTCCAAGAGACCCCAGCCTCACCCACAAGGTAGGATGCCCAACCAGGTGAAGGGTCGATGGGATGTGGGTGTTGGAGATATGAAGGTGGCGAGTGACAGTGACAGATCTGATCCTTCCTCTCTCGGTGCAGAGGGAGCAGTTTGCACACAGCTGGGTCCAGAGGCTGGGTCACCCTGTAGGGCTCCTTACGCCACAGCCCACCTGCTCCTGCCTGAAATGCAAGGGCGACTGTTCCTGCTGACATCCTCTTGGGTCTGAGGAAGTTTGGAGGTTTCCAGAGCCTTTGTGGGTGCAGCAGAATAGAGCTGCCTGATTTAAGTCAGGATACCCTTGGATTCCAGTGACCTAGGGCCCTGGGCCTTCACCTCTGAAGGTGGAAATCATGAGGATGAGTTGCGTTAGAGGATATAAACTAGTTTTGTGAACGGAAAAGAGGATTTTAGAAGGAAATCTGGTTCCCCTGGCCTTGCAGTGGTGCTGCTGGTGGTTAGGGCTGATGGAAGAAATGTTTGTCTGGAGATTGATGGTGATTAAGCCTAAATCATGGTGAAGACCCAGACCTCCATACTGGGCACATCAGTGCCAGTGCCAGGGGTGTGTATGGTCTGTGTTGAGTGCCCCTGGTGAGCTGGCCTGATTGGTTCACTGACATGATCTCAGCCTTCCCTCTAGGAGTCAAGAAGTGCTTCCCACATTTGAAATCTGCGGAAACAGCCAGAGGGGCAGAACTTGCCCAGGGGCACACAGCTGATGGGTGGCATCCCAGGCATCACAGGGTGCTGCAGGCCAGGAGTTTAGCCCACAAAGGACACGTGTCAGAGCTGCAGCGGAACAGGCTAGGAAGGTTGAGACCAGCCTAAAATCCCCCCACCCATCATCTAGGCAGTTCCTGCCTATTGAGGGGCAACTAGGAGGCAGGGAGCACAGTCCCCCACACCACAAACCTCCTCAGGCACCTTTTTCTGCAAGGCTCCCATTCCCCATCCTCTCCTTCCAAGCCTGGGTTAGGTTTGTCACGTTGTTTAAAGAAGGCTGTCATAGGGAGAAGCAAACAGAAGTGCTGGCATTGACCAAGCATTTGAGAAATGGGGATATCTTTCATTTTGTTTCCATACACTTGATTTCTTTTAAAAATTCATTTGTCCCTCTGGACAATGTTTCCAGTTACTTACCAAGTGCTGGGGGAGCCCTGAAGAGGTGTTGCCCACACCAGCCCCCCACCCTGCCTCTCTGCCCCCACCTCATCAGGTTCTTCTCCCTCCAGCTGCTCCTTACTGCCCCACCCCCTTCCCTTCCCACATGTATCCCCACCCCTCTCTCAGTACTGGACGGTCTGTTTGGAACTGTCCTAAGTGTGTCCACGTTTGTCATCTCTTTTACTTCTTACGACAAGTTCAAAGTCAGCACCATTATCCCTGCTTTACAGTTGGGGACACAGAGGTTCAGAGAGGTTAAGTAACTTGCCCATGGTCACACAGCTAGTGATCAAAGGTTTGGGGCTCACACATAGGCCTCCAGTCCAGTGAGACTTGTCACTTCAGGCTTTCTCTTACCTCCCCATTCCTCCATCCTGCCAAGAAGTAATTATTGGCTCCTTTGAGAGAAGGGAGGGCGGGCCTTGAATCTGTGATGCTCATTTGGAGATGATTTTGACTCTTTCGGACATCCTTGGCGTCATGGACTCTGGGAGAGGAAGGAGATAGTTATCATCAGGGATCTGGTCTCCACACTGAAATTATTTGGACTTCAATAATCCAAATTGAAGGGGGTCAGGTCTGGGCACCAGCCCAGAACACTTAAAGGACCAAGGGAGCAGTGGGGCTTCCGTGTGCAACTTTCTGCATCTCAGGGTCTTCCACCTTGTGATGGTGCCCACCACAGCCACCATGTGCTCTGTGAAACCTTCCTCTGGGACCTCCTGCAGCTCCTCCTATAGCCATGTCACTATTGGCCAGTCACTCGCCATCATGGGGCCTCAGCCTCTCCATTTCTAAAATGGGAACATTAACAGTAACTCTGGATTATGGGAGGGTTGAATGAGAACATAAATGTGAGAGTTCCAGCCACATAAGACATAATTATCTGCTGTTTCTGAATATGAGCAGCAGAGTGGAGTAGGGGAGGACAGAGTCTGGCCTGCTCAGGACCACTGTGAAGATGCAAATGTGAAGTTGTAGGACGCTGGGCATTGGCAGTCAAGTTCCCAGCCTTTTAGCTTCCTGTCTGCTGTTTGGAGACCCCCAGGAATAAGGGGCTGGCAAGAGGCAGCTGGGGATTAAGAGTTTGGAACCCAGCTTTGCCACTTGCTATCTGAGTGACCTGTGCAGCTTCTTAACCACTCTGATTCTTGGTTTCCTCGTGTGTAAAATCAGAAGAACAATAACGGCATCTGCTTCAGAATGGTTACAAGAATAGATAGGTCTAGGGAGACTTAGAACAATGCCTGCCACACAGTAAAAGGACAGGCAAAGGTCAGAGCTTTGGGGTGAGACTGGCCCAGAATAGGGAAGCAGCGACAACACCAGCAGTCACGAAGGTGAGGCAGCTCCTGCCCCAAACGGGAGCTCCTTACATGACCTACAGGGGTCAGGGTCAGACAGGACCACCCTGTCCTTCTGCTTATGCAACCGGCAGGGGCCAGGGTCAGACAGAAGCCCCCTGTCCTTCTGAGGGCACAGAAGTAGATGTTTGGGTCCAGGCTCATCTTTTCAGCAGGTGGGTGGCTCTCTGGAGCCCACACTTCTCCTATGCTGCTGAGACTGAGGGTCCCTACCCTCCTGCACTCTCCTCCTTCCTGATGGGGTTTGCTTGGTATTTCAGAGTCGGAATCACCTTCAGAAACTACTTTGCCTTGGGTAGGGTGTGCTCCACCAGATTGTCCTCATCACGTATCAGACCATCGTAGATGATAGTCGAAGTCCCCTTGGACTCTCATTGCTAACAAAGCACATAGTTTGTGGGTTGTTATCTTTACGTGGGTTGTGTCACACTGTCAGAAACCTGCAGTGACTTGGTTGGGTTCTTTCAGTGATATGGTAGAGATTCCCACGCAGGTACCTGGAGCTCTGAATGCCACAATAGTCCTTTTTCTGGATGTGCTGGGGGTGGGGGAGGTGCAGAACGTCTACAGTGAACATCTGTAATGTTTCTGATTTGTTTGCTGTCCCATGAGCACTGCCATAAACCAGTGCACACAGCTCCGTGCACACGTGCGGAGGGTGGGTCAGAGGGCAGGCACAGTTTAGTCCTGTATCTGCTGCATTACCTGGAGGCCCCCTTGGAGAAGGCTCCCCGACCCTCCTCTGTGCACGAGGGTTCCCAGCTCCCTGAACTGCAGTGGGGGTGGGAAGGAAGGATCCACTCCAGCTGCTGTAAGCAGTGGGATTTGGGTGGGCTGGGAGTGGGGAGAAGGGTCATTTATTCTTTATTCATGTGACCTCCTCTGTGTTCAGAATTCCGTTTCTCCAAAAGGCAAAGACCTCACTTGCTCTGGTCACCTTGTGTGAGAAATAGGACTGAGGGTTTCCCATCTCCACCACCTCGGAAGAGCAGACAGGCAGGGTGTGAATGACCGCGGGGTCACCCATACGGGGCCTCAGGAGTCATGTTTGGGACTGCAGTGGTGAGCCCCACCCTCCCCAGATGTTTCAGGTCAGGAGGGGAGAGGTTTTTGGAACAGGGCAGGAGGCTCAGCCCAGCTGGATCACCCATGCGTCTGACCTCTCTTGCCCTCCCACTCAGACATACAAAGGGTGTAGGTGGAAGGAAAGAGGGAGGGGAAAGAAGGAAAAGCGAGAAGTACTTAAAAATAGCTCTTCTTGTGAAAGGGTACATTCAGAGGCCGTCTGGCCTGTAGGTCCTCCCTGACAATGAGCCTAACGGGGACTTTTCAAGTTAAATACCAGTTCCCAGGAGACCAGCCCAGGAGCTAGCGGCCCCTCCCAGGTACCCGCTCCCTTGTCTGAGTCTCGTGGCCGTGTTTGCTTCCCTCAGTCTGGTCCGTGTTCCCGTGGCCCTTGTCCTCCCTGGTCAGGCATCTCCTGCACAGCTAGGCCCATATGCCCAGTCCTCTGCCCCTGCCCAGCCAGCTGACCTGTGCCCCCAGTCCTTGCGTCTGTAGCCTCATCTTGACCGTCTGCCCCCGGTCAAAGGGTTCATTTGAGCCCTGGCAGTTACCACCAGGCCCATCCAAGGTCTGGGCTGAACCTGCCTTTTTCTCATGCTGCAGACTTCTGAGCCCGACGCACAGTCCTGCCACTGGCCTGGCTGCAAACGCTCAGTCTCCTAGTCCTCGGGAAGGCAGCTCTCACCCCTGTCAGCTTCCTCAGGCTGCAACCTGTACTTCTCATTCCCAGAATGAGCCCTGGTCTCCGATCAGACTTGACCTCCCTCCCCTGTGGGCATCTCTTTTCTCCATCCTCCCTAAGTTGCTTTTGGGTCCCTCCTCTTCTTCCACAGAAACATACTTAATAAGTATTAATGCTTCCTGAGCAGCTGCTTTGCGCCAGGTACCCTTCTGAAGGCTGAAGATACAGCAGCAGGCCAAGTCAGACCCAGTCCCTGCCTGCCCAGGTGGGGTTTTATATTCTAGAGAAGAAGGTGGGAGACAAGCTGGAAAACTCCCAAGATGGAGTTAGTGCTGTCAAAGGCCGAACTAACCACGGTGAGGAACGGAGCTCCTGGGGAGGGGCTGGGTGATCTTAGATAGGCAGGCTAGAGAAGGCCTTTTTAATTTTTTTTAAATTGTGGTAAAATTGATCTAACATAAAATCTGCCATCTCAACCATTTTTAGTGGTGCAGTTCAGTGGCATTAAGTACTTTCACATTGCTGCAAGCTATCACCACTATCCATCTCCAGAACTTTTCATCTTCCTGAACTGAAACTCTGTTGCCTTTAAAACACACTGACTCCCCGTTCCTCCTCCTCTTCCCCAGGCCTGTGGTTAAGGACGGGTCTACTTTCCATCTTGTGTGTTTTACTGGCCTTGGTACCTCATAAGAGTGGAAACACACAATGTTCATCCTTTTGTGCTGACTGGTTTCGCTTAGCACTGTGCCCTCCAGGTCCACCCACGTGGTAGCCCAGGCCAGGATGTTCTTAAGGCTAAATCGTATTCTACTGTACGGGCAGACCACGTTCTTCTCATCCAATCATTCTTCTGTGAGCACTTACACTGTTTTCATCTCTCGGCTGTTGTGAATAATGCTCTGCACCTGGATGTACGAATCTCTCTCCAAGACCCCGTTTTCAGTTCTTTTGGGTTTATACCCAGACATGGAATTGCTATATCATGTTAATGATCTAGCAATTCCATGGTAATTCTATGTTTTGTTTTTTTGAGATACCATCATACAATTGTCCACAGCAGCCATGCCTTTTTACACTCCTACTGATAGTGCAGAAGGGTTCCAGTTCCTAGGGAGGCCTTTTTGATGAGGAGGAAACGTTTTGAGCAGGGAGCTGAATGGTGTTAGGGTTCAAGAAGTGCCAAGCTAGGCTGGTGTGATGATTTACACCTATAATTCCAGCACTCTGAGAGGCCAAGGTGAGTGGATTGCTTGCGCTCAGGAGTTCGAGACCAGCCTTAGCCAGAGCAAGACCCCATCTCTAAAACTAGCTGGGTGTTTTGTACTGTGCCTGTAGTCCCGGCACTCAAGCTGAGGCAAGAGGATCACTTGAGTCCAAGAGTTTGAGGTTGCTGTGAGCTGTGACACCATGGTATTCTACCAAGGGCAACAAACTAAACTACATCACAAAAAAGAAGTGTGAAGCTCCAGGGACAAAACAGAATAATGGGATGGGTAGGGATGAACCTGTGAGCTCCTGGCGGGGTCAGTGTGGCTGGAGAAAAGTGAGGTTGAAGAAAGCAAGAGAGCTGGGTAGGGAGCTTCTTCAGATCTTCCGCCCCCACAAGCATATCAAGCCAACCCCACTCTTCCACTTCCCCTGCTGCTGTAGTTGGTGTTACACTGACTTCCATGAGCCAGGCCCTCTCCCCCACGTCAGACCCCGTCTTACCCAACACCCGAGCCTCAACCCTGGTGGCCTCACCCCACTGTCCTCTTCTATTCCTCTTCCTACTTCTCTGACTGCAACTCGGCATATTCCTCCATCTTAGGCATTTCCCAAGGCTCAACTGACCCTAGCCCACATCCCTCGTTCTGTGTCCTCCGTGTGAGCGGCCCATTCCAGGCCCACTGCCAGCACTTCACAGTTTGTAATCCCAGAACAGACCTTCTGGCTCTATCCTAGACTCAAGCTTCCAGATGCCCTTGGAAATGCCCCAGACAACTCAAACTCAGCACGTCCTGAGCTGACTTTGTTCTCTTCCCATCCCTCAGTCTGCTTCTCCTCTTGCATTTGCTATTCTAGCCTCAAACTCCTGGCCTCAAGCAATCCTCTCACCTTGGCCTCCTAAAGTGCACCCAGCCGTGTTTGCTATTCTGAAAGTTGGCACTAAATTTGAAAGATTTGAATCCCTGGCATTTCATCTTCTTGCTGCCATGTCTTAATCACAGATCAAATAAAATTCAACAGACACGCAGTTACTTTGAGTAGGCATCATGAAAGATACAAAAAAGAGTTATGTCCTTCCTTAAGCTCACCGCAGGGCCTTTGCGCTTGCAGCATCTCCGTCTCCCTGCCCTTCACACGGCCAGCTACAGGTCTCAAGTTCAATGTCACCTCACAGGAGGCCTCCCTGGGCATCTGCAGATTGCCTGTTGCCTTGTGCTATAATTATGCTCTTTCTTTCTCTGCTTGCACATTGCTTGCCTTTCCTCCTCGGAATAACCCCAGGAGGGCAGGAACCATGTTTGTCCTATTTACGGTCACATCCTTGCTGCCTAGTACATAAAAAAGGATTCAACGAATATTTTCAAATAAGCTGATCAGTAAATGAACACTGTTAGAGTCAGTTCCTGTATTGAAGCAGGGAAAACAAACTTGAATGCATGACAGTTTACTAAAATGAAAACACTTGTTTGGTCCTGGATAACGTACACCGCACAGAGCGTGGTAGAGATGGGAGTCAACCCTCATCTTTCAATACTCCTGATGCTTCTGTCCAGCTCCCTAGTGACTGCACAGTGACACAAGAGACATGTTAGGATGTGTGAGCAGAGGAGGAGGAGGGCTGCACACACTGAGAGCTCAGAGGAGATGGGAGAGAATAGGGGCTCAGAGGTCCCCAAAAGTGTCCTGGATGCTCACGCCAGTATGTTTCATGTTCCTTCCTCGGGGACCCAAGAGGGCTTGGAGGTTATCAGGGCCAACAGGCTGGACGTGAGGACAGTTAGGATCCCCTGGCCCTGGAAGAGTTTATTCTGTAGCTATGTTTCCTCCTAGTAGGGCCTCAGACATGCCCCTTGCCCCAGTTGTTTGGGATTTGGTTCACAAGGTCATACTCACTCTTACTTTCTCCTTCCTGACCTTGCTGCCCAGAGTGCTGTAGGTGGCCTTGTTAGAAATGCAGAATCCAGGGTGGCGCCTGTGGCTCAAAGGAGTAGGGCGCCAGTCCCATATGCCGGAGGTGGTGGGTTCAAACCCAGCCCCAGCCAAAAACTGCAAAAAAAAAGGCAGCATCTTAGGCTCCAGGAAAGGCTGGACAGTGAGCAAGAAAACTCCTAAGCTCCTAGGCTCAATGACCTAGGGCCTGCTCAGGAACTCACACCTGCCTGTTGAGGTCTGGACTTTGGTCTATGTGTGTGTAATATCAGCTGTCACGGTGCCCTCCGCTGCATGGGGGAATGCCCAGAAAGAAGCTAATGGAGCTGCAGCCTCAGGGACCTTACCATTGAGTTGGAGAGTGAACAAGCTATTCACATGATAATCTTTAAACCTTGCATTCACATTTTTCTGTACTTCTTTGAATATTATGTCTCACAATTTAAAAAAAAAGTCTGTGTATCAGATGGAGCAACCATCAGAGAGGTGGTGGGGCAGCCCCTGAGAGCTAGGCTTGAGAGCCAAACCGTGAGCAGTGTGAGTGTTCCCAGTCCCAAGGTTAGGCAGTCAGAGGGGGCTTTCAGGAGGCAGCGAGACCTGAACCCTCCTTGGAGGAGAGTAAGTTGTAGTTAAGTGGTGAGGCGGGAAGAAAGGCTTACAGGAGGCAAGAACAGGCAGGACAAAGGCATAGAACCCAACTTTGCGGCTCGGCGCCTGTGGCTCAACGGGCTAAGGCGCCAGCTACGTACACCTGAGCTGGCAGGTTCGAATCCAGCCTGGGCCCGCCAAACAACAATGACGGCTGCACCCAAAAAATGGCCGGGCGTTGTGGTGGGTGCCTGTAATCCTAGCTACTTGGGAGGCGGAGGCAGGAGACTCGCTGGAGCCCAGGAATTGGAGGTTGCTGTGAGCCGTGATGCCACAGCACTCTATCAAGGGTGACAGCTTGAGGCTCTGTCTCAAAAAAAAAAAAAAAATAGAACCCAACTTTGGACTGAGGTCAGGGTAGACATCTTTTGAAATGAAGGGAGATTGGGAGGAGCATGTCTCGTGGGAGCCGTGCACTGGCCACTTCTTGTCGTTAGACACCGGGAGCTGCTGCTTACAGTCACAGCTGCTCTCCTCGGGCTCCAGAGGGGCGAGAGCTGAAAGGGGTGTCTAAAGATCACTTGCTTTTTTAATAACCTTGGTAGGAACACTGAACATGAGATCTGCCCTGTTAATGTCTGTCTGCAGAGGGGAGAGACAAAGAAAATGTGATCTGTACATACAGTGGAGTGTTACTCATCCTTAAGTTGCGGCAGGGTGGATGAACTTGGAGAACAGTTATGCTAAAGGACAGAAGCCAGTCACAGACAGACAGGTGCCACTGGATTCCGCTCACAGGCAATATCTAGCATAGCCAGACTCAGACGCAGAGAGAACAGTGGTGGTTGCCAGGGGCCCGGGGAGAAATGGGGACTGGGAAGCTCCTGTTCAGCGGATATGACATTTACTCAAGATCACTGTGTTTTACAAGAATAAAAACTAAAGCTCACTCGGGGCTATTCAGCAGGTTGGAGGCAAAGTAAGGAGTAGAAGTCGGCTCTCCTGACGCCTCACTTGGGCATTCCAAGAAGCATGCACCTTCCACGCATTTATTACAAACTGCAGCTAGAGCTGAAGATTCTCTCCCAGATTGAAAGTCTTTTCAGTAGCTGGGTCCAACCCACACTCACACCAGCCTGTCTTCAGGAACTGGATGGTCAGCATGAACTGGAAGCGGACCAGCCAATCCTGGAGCAGACAGGAAGACAGTGGGGACTCTGTCGGTTCCTCCTCCTCCCCTCGCTTGTCCAGGGCATGTTTATTGCCTCTTTTTACTTGGTATTACCACCTAGAACACAGGGGGCAGCCAAGATGAGCAACGAGCCATGTCTCCCCGAGTGCTGTCTCTCAGTTTTCCAGCAACCACTGAAGGCTATGCTGGAAATCCTGTCTGAATTCCATGTCTGCAACCGAGTTCTGTCCTGGAGACAGTTCTCCTGGAGTCTGGTGCCTGAGTCTTGGCTTCCTGAGCACTATCCCATCTCCAGATATTTCTTCGAAACACTCTAGCAGGCCTTCTTGCTGGGACCCTCAGTGTGTTAGAGACTCATTAGGAAAATTTCCCTAGGGCTTGAAAGAGCCATGAAAGGTAACCTCTTCCCTCTTTCTGGATGCAGATTTGTTTTCTTTTTTTTTTGAAATGAAGTCTTGCTCTGTTGCCCCAGCTCGAAGGCCGTGGCATTATTACGGCTCACTGCAACCTCAAACTTCTGGGCTCAAGTGATCTTCTTGCCTCCCAAGTAGCTGGGACTACAGATACCCACTACAACCCCTGGCTAGTTTTTTCTATTTTTGATACAGATGGGGTCTCATTCTTGCTCCAGCTGACCGCCAACTCCTGAGCTCAAGTGATCCTCCTGCTTCAGCCTCCCCAGAGCGCTAGGATTAGAAGTGTGAGCTACCACTCCCGGCCAGTTAATGTGGATTTTTTTAGGTAGGCTGAGAAGGCTGGCACTTAGGGAGCATCAAGGGCTTTCTTGGTGCTTTGTCCCATGTCAGGTGTAGCGTGTGACCTAGATGTGATTATTGAGACTTTAAGGAGATTCTGGACACAGGGAACTAACTGCATGAACAAAACAGAGCCAGAGGTAGAGAAAAAAAGCGATGAGCTTCAGGATCACATTGAGGCCTGTGTGGCGTGGAGGACCATAGTAGAGGTCCCAGGGGCCCCATTCTATTAAGTGCTGGGGAGCTGCTGGAACCACTCAAGGATCCCCCAGACAGCAGAAGGAGGTGGGTGGGAGTAGCTAAGGGACTGGAGCTCTCAGTAAGTGAGAGACAAGTTCAACTGAGGGTTGAATAGTATAATGCAGTGCGAAACCGCCTCACTCCCCTGTAGCTCTTTAGCGATTATGAAGAGCTTTTCCTTCTCCAACCCCCTGACGCCCTTGTGTGACAGCATCTGACAGCGGTTCTCTACTTGGTAATGAGTACAGGGAACACACTATCTGGGTGATGGGCACACTTACAACCTTGACTTGAGCGTGGAACCAAAAAAAAATTGTACCCCTATAATATTTAGAAATTAAAAAAAAAAACTGTTTGGTCTTATACCCCTCTACCTTTCTACCTTCCTAAAAATGATTGAGAGCCCTAATGAGTTTTTTTTTATTTTTTATTTTTATTAAATCGTAGCTGTGTACATTAATGCAATCATGGGATACAATGTGCTGGTTTTATATACAATTTGGAATATTTTCATCAAGCTGGTTAACATAGCCTTCATGGCATTTTCCTAGTTACTGTGTTAAGACATTTATATTCTACATTTAGTAAGTTTCACCTGTACCCTTCTAAGACGCACCGTAGGTGTGGTCCCACCAATTCCTAAAGAGTTTTTATTTCTATGAGTCGTATCTTTTCAACAATTACTACATTAGAAAGTAAATCTGAAAAAATTTTTAAATATCTATTATTTACTTTAAAATATAGTAAACCCATCATATATTAACGTAAATAGCATTTTAATGGAAAAAACCCTACTTTGTAAAACAATCAAAATTAGTAAGAAGAGTAACCTTTCTGTTTTTTTTCTTTCTTTCTTTTTTCTTTTTTTTTGGAATAGTTGTTTTTTTATGTTGTTGAAGACAGAATCTCACTCTGTTGTCCGGGCTATAGTGCCATGTCCTCAGCCTAGCTCATAGCAAACTCAAACTCCTGAGTTCAAGCTATCCTCCTGTCTCAGCCTCCTGAACAGCTGGGACTACAGGTGCCTACCAGAACGCCCGGCTAATTTTTCTATTTTTAATAGAGACAGAGTCATGCTCTTGCTCAATCTGGTCTCAAACTCCTAAACTCAAGAGATCCTTCCACTTTAGTCTCCCAGAGTGCTAGGATTACCACTGTGAGCCTCCATGCCAAGGGAGAAGAGTAACATTGTAATATTTTTACAAATGCTGTTAGCAGTCTGGCCGAATAGAAGATGCTGGATTCTTCTGTGTGCTTCTGTAGTCAGTCAGTTGGTTGACTTAAATGAATATTATCCAGATGTGTAGTTGGGAAGGAGGAGACCTCTCAGACCACAGTTTGGGAACTGCTATCCAAGAAGGAGGCTAAAGTGCCCCCACTTCACAGCTGGGCAAGTGGAGGCATGGAGACATCAGACCAGGACTCCTGGCTCTTTCTATGGTCTACTATTTATCCCTGGAAGGACTATCCCTCCCAATCTGCCCTGGTCCTAGAATGGCCAAGTGTTTGCTGAGGGCAGGGGTGAGGTACTGGGCTAGGTGGCCCTGGGGATAGCCTCCGGCAAGGGCAGACAGCCTTCTGGTGTTAACACCCAAAGTTTTGTCTGAGAAATCTAGCAGGACAGCCCCCCAGCCCCCACAGTCCTGGGAGGAACCCTGTTCCCAGAAGCCTGTCCCCGAACACTGCCGTCAGCCTCAGAGTTCATTTCCTGGTTAAACAAACATCTACATTAAATGGCCCAGTTGGGCAACGCCCAGAAGCAGCTTCTGAGTAGAGACTTGGGCACGCGGCCTGCCAGGCCTCCTCCTTGGCCGTCGAGTGAAGACGCATCCATCATCACAGAGGTGCTGAGGCAGGGCTGTGCCGTGAGTCCTGCCCAGACTCTGCCCGTCTGGGAGGAGGGGCTCAGAGGGACGTGCAGAGTGGCCCGTGCCCGGACCTTACAGAAGTGTGTCCCCGGCAGGTCAGACACTGTAACAATGGTGATGATGATAACGTCAGATGTTTGGGTAGGGCGTAGCCACTGCTGTCCGTCATCTCTTCTCCTCCCTGCAGGGTGGGGATGCTTACCCTTTTTCCAGATGAGGAAACTGAGGCATCTGAGAGGAGTTCACCCAGGGTCACATTAGCTCCTTGTTGGGGTGAGGACGCAGACATCTCACTACCAGTTCTCCTTGTGCCACTGTGGCCACTGCTCTATTAGGGAGAGCTCAGTACACAGGGACTACTAGCCCAGGCCCCTCCTGGAGTGCTAGATTCCTGCTGGCCTTCAGGCAGTTAAAGAATAGGTATTCCCAGGGTCATACTCCCACTATCTATACTGGGCAAACATGCCACTTACTAAGTACTTACTGTGTGCATGGCACACTCTTAAGTGCTTGGACATCAGAGCCGGACTAGATGAGTTTTAATCTTGGCTCTGCCCTCCAGTAGCAATGACCTTGGGCAAGGGTGGGGCTTATTTGTGCCTCCATTTCCTTATCTGGGAAATGGTGGGAAATAATAGCAACCACCTCATAGGCTGTTGGGAGGGTTCAGTGAGATGATACATGTAATAAGCTTAGAGCCATGCTTAGCACATACTGTGTTCAGTAATGCTAGCTCTTATGTTATGATGGAGATGTTAGTACTATTCCTGTTTTGCACGTGAGTCTCAGATAAGAGATAACTTGCCCAAGGGCATAGGATAGGAAGAGGTGGGGCCTAGGATTTGAACCTGGGTCCTCCAAGCCCAGAGCATGGGCTCGACAAGTGAACATTGAAGCATAGGCTCCTAGAAGGTTGGAGGTCATCTTGACTCCTGTCCTCATTTTATAGGGGAAGAAACTGAGCTTCAGGTCTCCTGACCTCTTCCTTTTCCCTACAAAATAATTCTCTTGATGGAAGCCTTACCACCAGGTTTCTTGGGCTGTTGAGGCCTGCCCTGGCAGAATACGTTTTCCCTTGCAAAGGCTTTACGCATGTAGGACTCTGCAGAAGCCCCTGCATTGGAAAGTGAGCTCCTTCTTCCACAGAGCCCCACACTAGTCCTGCAGATGGAGAAGGGACACAGTGAGTCATGATTCGGTGCCCATAGGAGGGCAGGGGCCTCAGCGGGCCTTGAGGTTTTTCCCTCTTGCTCCTTAGAGGCTGCGACGCCCCAGCCAGGGAGGCCTCAGGGAGATGCAGAAGGCAGACTGACCCTGTGCCCGAGTTCTGCCCTGCTGGGGGGGTTGCAGAGGAACTGAAATCCCCCCAAACAATTTGTTTATTAGGCAGGAAACTATTAGGGGTGGACCAGTTAAAAAAGGAAACTCGACACACCAGGCACTGTATCTCATGTCATTACACCTTTTATTGAACAGCTGTGTGTAAGGATATCAGGTGATGCGTCTGCTGGTATGAAAAGCAGAGCAAGGTAAAGGTCGTGGTTTTTACCCCCCAGGGGACATTTGGCAATGTCTAGAGACATTTTTGGTTGTCACAATAGGGATTTGGGGGCTGTGTATCGAAGCCATAGATGCTGTTATTATCCTACAGTACATAGGACAGCTCCTACCACAAAAACTATTCTGTTCCAACATGTGCCAAGATTGAAGAAACCCCAGGGCACAGGATGACGTTGGGTGTTCTCTAGGTCAGTAACGTGGACAGCCATGCTGCAACTTTTGAGCAGAGACTGTCACTGCGATAAGAGAGAATAGCAGGTGCAAAGGCCCCGAGTCAGGAACGTGTCCTGAAAAAGACCAGAGTGTGTGAGATCAGGTTGGTTATTCTCCACCATATTTCGGATGAAAAAACTCAGGCTCAGAAAGGGGTTTGCTGAAAGTCATACAATCAAACAACACTGGAGCTGAGATGTGAACTTCGATGTGTTTGATTCCACACTCCGCTTGCTTTCCACACCCCAGCTGCTACTGAAGGCTCAGCCTTCATTTTGCAGTTAATGTCTTTCCCTTACTTGAATCTGTGTGGTTTTTTTTACTTTATTCCATCTCTGAGTACTTGGTTTTTTCTTTCCTGGTACCACCTCAAAAATAAAAACAACAAGGATAATGATAGCCAATAATTCTGTACTGCTTCCCATGTGCCAGGCGCTATTCTAAGTGTAAAATTCATGTACACACATACACACACACACGTACACTCATTTCAACCCCATATCTCAATATGCATGTGTGCTCGATGCTGTTCTTTTGTGCCCATTTCACAGATAAGAAAATTGAGACACAGAGTTAAATGACTTGTTCAACTAGTAAAAAATTAGAGACAGGAAAATACCTCATTCTAGAGTACCTGTTTTGTTTTTTTTTTTTTTTTTTTTTTTTGAGACAAGGTCTCCCTCGGTCATCCAGGGTGAAATACAGTGGCATGATTATAGCTCACTGCAGCCCCCAACTCCTGGGATCAGCAGTCCTCCTGGCTCAGCCTCCTGTGTAGCTGATGCTACAGGTCTGCACCACCACGCCTGGCTAATTTTTTTTTAAATTTTTGGTAGAGAAGGGGACTTAGTGTTGACCAGGCTGGTCTTGAACTTTCTGTGCTTAAATGATCCTCCTGACTCAGCCTCCCAAAGCACTGGCATTATTGGTGTGGACCAGCATGCCTGGCCAGAGTCAATGCTTTTAACTATGCTTCTGTGCACTTGCCCTCTCAGCAGGTAGTCAGTGACTTTCTCAGCACTAGAGTCTATTATTTGCTTGACCAGTGAGTGGTTCCTCCAGTTCAGTAACACGCAAGGTTCAGCACAGAAGGGAATTTAGAGGTTAGTTTGTTCATACATGGGGAAACCTAGGTTTGACCTTGGAAGTGACTTGTGCAGCACAATACTGGGAGGCAGTGGGCGAGCTGGAACCAGAGCCAGGTGTCCTGGTTGAGTGCCCTCTGCTTCACTGTGCGCTACCCGCCACCAGCCATGCCCGGCTGCCTCCTCTGCTTCGTCAGGCTGCCCGTGGTGTCTCTGTACCTCTGGATCCCAGCCACCAACTGTGTCTGATATCCGGCAGGTTTGGGGCCACAGAGGAGGAGCTTGCTTTTGGCAGAAGGCCCAGGCATCTGTCTTTGTCTCAGCCCCCACCCATCCTTCCTGTTTACACACATAATTCCCAGATATTACAGGTGTGGAAACTGGGGCTCAGATGAGTTAAGTAGCTCACCTTCTGAGGTCAGCCTACAGAATTAGCTCTTCCCAAGTGGAGTGACCATTCATTCGTTATTCACTCTTTCTTCCGCTCATTTATTCTTTCCAACAGCAAAGAACTACTTATATGCTAAGCACTGACCATGCACCACTGAAGTTCATGTTCCCTACCCTCCAGTGGAGATGTAGTTGCCTTGTGGTAATGATGGGTGTCATGAGAGGGGAGTGTTCAGAAAGGGTACCTGACCCATCCAGCTCAGGGATAGGGCTCAGGAGAGGTTTCTTAGAGGAGGTGATACCATGGCTGAGGCTTAAAGGATGACTGGGGGCTCCCTAGGCAGATGGGGGAAAGGACATGGAGGGAACAGCATGTGCATGAGCGGGACGGAAGAGAGGACTCCCTAGGACAGAGAACCACAGGTTGTTCAAGATTGGTGGGGCCGTGGGATGGGGGGCAAAGGTCACATCATAACACTAGTGGCCATTTATTGAGCATTTATTATGTGTCAGACACCATGTTGGGCCTTAGCTCAACAACCTTTTGAGTTAGATGCTCTGAATATCTGCATTTACAGACAAGCAAACCAAGGTGCAGAGAGGTTAAGTAACTTTTTGAAGACACACAGTTAATGACCAAGACACAGTCTGAGAAACAGCGGACCTTGTCTCCAGCAGCTTGGTGGCCCCTCTAGAAACCCTTAATACATGCCCCTCTTGATGGCTTTGTTTCCTCCTGCAGGTGGAAGGACAGTCCAGAGCCCTTGTCATCGCACAGGAGCTGCTGACTTCAGAGAAAGCGTGAGTCCCCAAGCAGCTGCCTGTGGCCTTGAGCTTGTAAACAAAACATCACCCCTCCCAGGCTTATACAGGATGGGAATTAATGCAGCCTCAACCCTCTTTTCCTCTGCAGATATGTGGAGATGCTCCAGCACTTACATCTGGTGAGTTAATCATTTTAATTGTCCAAAACTAATTGCCCTTTTACAAGGCTGTGATAAAAGAGGCAGGAAAGCAATGAGGAGATAGAGGTGATTTCCATTAACAGAGGCTTGGCAGCAGGCAGGCATTCGCCAAGGTTTTTCAGGGAAGTCCATCTCGGATTAATGTGCTTCAAGGGGCTGACAGCCCTAAGCTTCCAGTGTGTGTACTTCCCTGTACATGCATCCCTTTACACGCTGGAAGGTGGGCTGTATGGGGGGCATGGACTGAGGTTTCCAGGAGGATTTGAGGGAAGGTGTTTCAGGCCTTCCTGTGTGTGTGAGCTTGCATGCACACCTGTGTGTTGAGAGGTGTGGGTCCATTCGGAGAAGGTGCTTGCACAATGACAGAGCCGCTGAGGGCATAGGAGACTTTCTAAGTCACCTCTGTGCAGAGGCAGGGACACCTGTGCTGGTAGTGAGGGACTCCTTTGGACTTTCAGAGGGAAGGAGGCAGACTCGGGGATGACCTGCACTCCAGTCACTGCCACCCATACAACTTACAGGGCCATCGGCACAGTCCCCCTTTGCAATCACTTTGATTCAGTACCACAAACTTTTTTTTCTTGAGACAAGAGTCTCACTACGTTGCCCTTGGTAAAGTGCCATGGCATCGCAGCTCACAGCAACCTCTAACTCTTGGGCTGAAGCGATTCTCTTACCTCAGCCTCCTGGGACTGTAGGCACCTGCCACAACGCCTGGCTATTTTTTTTTTTGTTTTTAGCAGGCCAGGGCTGGGTTCAAACCCACCAGCCCTGACACATGTGGCCAGCGCCCTACCCACTGAGCTGTGGGCACCGCCCAAACATTTTTTTTTTTTTGTTTAACTCTAGTTGTGTGACAGGAGCTGGGGAATGGAAAGACAGATCAGACAGGGCCTTTCTCCAGGTGCTCTCTGGCCAACTAAGGGGACAGATCGGGGGAGTGACCAACAGCGCTGGGAGATCTGGGCTGATAGTGTTCAGGGCTTACTCTCAGGAAGAGGTGAGGCGGGAGGTTAGCACTGAGACTCACTGAGACTTGGGAAGTGGGGGACATGGTGGACTCACCACCTCAGGCCCTGGGGCTGGTTCCCTGCCCTCTGAGCTCTCCGAGCCATTTGCAGTCTTGCCATCGTTCAGCATTTGGTTCTACATTTGTATCACTTGCCATCTCAGAGAACGTCTGACCTGGGAATGTCCACACTGGACGTTTGGTAGGTGGTGATATGGAGGCCCAAGAGGAGGGAGTGGCCACTGTCACGCGGTGACTGAGCTGGTACAAACACCAGTCTCCCTCGCAGTCCACACCTCTCGGGTGTTAGTCTGAGTCCCCAGCCGCCTTTGGAGCCCCTCAGGGCAGGGACCATCTCTGGGTGCCCTGGACCACCCAGCACCAAGCCAGGCCTCCTGCTCCATCCAGCTGTGGTTCCTGTCAGCAGTGTCACCTCGGTGTCACATCTGCACTGAGCAGCCAGGTCTCTGGGAGGAGGACAGAGCACTATGGTCTGGGGCTCCCAGCCCTTCATTTTTGCCCTTGAGGATGTGAGCTTTGTGTGCATTAAAAGCAAAGCCCTTAGGCATGACATTTACCACCCTGCCAGCCCCCTTAAAGGATCTATTTAGCAAGAACAGAAGGAATCAGTCTCCCATTTTTCTTCTCTCACTTGTTTCTAGGCTGGCAGCATGACAGAGGGGCTGGGCTTTTTTGTTTTATGACTTTTGTTAAGAAGGTTTTAACTGGGAACTTCCATCTGTGTTTGTACCATTTCCTGCCAGTTGAAAAGGCGCTGAAGCCACTGGTAATCCATAATAATATACTAAGGGTGGAGGGGCACAAGAGCGAGCCCATAAAAATCACAACTCGCGAGCCAGTCGCGGGAAATTGGTTGGGAGTTATATTTATCACATCAGTGCTTGTGTGGAAAGAAGTGGCAGAAATCCCTAGTGCAATTTTTAAGTCCTAGCAGAGGGATGCTAGTCTCAAAGGAGACCCATAACCTTTAGGGCAGCAGTTCTCAACCTGTGGGTCAAGACCCCTTTGGGTGTCGAACAACCCTTTCACAGGGGTTGCCTAATATCAGATATTTGCATTACGATTCATAACAGTAGCAAAATTACAGGTATGAAGTAGCAATGAAAATAATTTTATGGTTGGGGGTCACCACAACATGAGGAACTGTATTAAAGGGTCGCAGCATTAGGAAGGTTGAGAACCACCGCTCTAAAGCCTTCTCCACCCCCCCCCAAACTTCGGATCCATCTCTGTTCGCTAATTTGGCAAGTTCTTCCTCAGAATTTCCCCATAGAGATTTGATGCTATTGACATCTCAAGGTGGCCCAGTGATGGGTAGGGCTGGCCATGCTTTCCCAATCTCCCCAGCTGGAAAGGTCCCTGGCTCTGTTGTGCTGTTATTAGTGGAGTAGGTTGTGGCCTCTATGTTTGGGAATCAGTTCTGTGCTTGTCAAATGGTATTATAGATAGATCTGACTTGGGGATTATTAAAAATTCTTATATCCAAATTGAACCCTAATGGTTGAGATCCTGTTTTTGTATAGCCTATTAATTAAGAATAGAGTTTATATATATTATATATATATATATATTTTTTTAGACAGAGTCTCATTATGTTGCCCTTGGTAGAGTGCCATGGCGTCACAACTCACAGAAACCTCCAACTCTTGGGCTTAAGCGATTCTCTTGCCTCAGCCTTCCAAGTAGGTGGGACTATAGGTGCCCGCCACAACACCCAGTTTTTTTTGTTGCAGTTGTCATTGTTGTTTAGCTGACCCGGGCCGGGTTCGAACCCGCCAGCCTCGGTGTATGTGGCCAGCACCCTAACCACTGAGCTATAGGCCAAGCCTGGAGTTTATACTTTTAAATGTTTGTGAAAAAAGGCAAAAAAGTTCCTTTGGTGATCTAACATATGATCTCCAGAGCCTGAAATATTTATTATCTGGTCTCTTGCAGAAAAAAATGTGCTGATTTCTGGTTTAAAGGCATCCCCCCAAGAACCCAGTCATAAAAGCATTCCTCTGCCGGACCGTCCAGCAGTCTCTCACCCATCAGTCCTTCCACGCATCCGTGCACCTGGTAGCACATCCATGGACCCATTCACCCCAATCAGTCCACCACTCTGATGTCTACCCTCCCAGCCAAACAACCATCCATCCCTTCCCCTTCTGTTCATCCAACTGAATCCAGCTCTCCAACCATCTGTCTGAACTACTCATCATCCTACAATAGGCCTTGGAGCCCCAAAGATGAATAAAGCCCAGAGCTTGCCCTTGATTAGGTTTCTTTCTTGCAAGGAGAGAGGGTGGAGGTGGGGAGGAGAAGTAGATACAATTATGAACATTGTGAACAATTATGCTACTTTGTGTATGTGTAATTTGCTAATTTGCACAACTGTAGTTTGGGCGGCGCCTATGGCTCATCGAGTAAGGCGTCGGCCCCATATACCGAAGGTGGTGGGTTCAAACCCAACCTCGGCCGAACTGCAAAACAGAAAAATAGCCGGGCGTTGTGGCGGACGCCTGTAGTCCCAGCTACTTGGGAGGCTGAGGCGAGAGAATCGCCTAAGCCCAGGAGTTGGAGGTTGCTGTGAGCTGTGTGATGCTATGGCACCCCACCAAGGGCTATAAAGTGAGACTCTGTCTCTACCAAAGGAAAAAAAAAAAAAAATCTACAGGGGCATAGGGGAGGGAGCCACTTATTCACTTTGGTGAATCCAGGGAAGTTTGCAGAAGAGGTGCCATTGAGATGGACTTCTGAGGAGTCTTCTAGGCAGGGCAGTGGCAGAGGAGGTCACATAGGCAGGGTAGTCGGCATGGCAGACACTCATGGGTGTGAAGTCTGTCTCCTGATTAATGTGCTTCAGAGGACGGATAGCACTGAGCTTTTATAGATAATTTTGGAAAGGCAGGTAGGAAGTGGAATCAAGAGTCAAGTAATGGGTCCCAAAACAAAGTTAGGACCAGATTGAAAACTACCTAAAACGCCAGGCTAGGGATCTTCTCCCTTTCTCTGTATATAGTGAAAGCCCCTGTATACCTTTAGTCCTCTGTTTTCTCATCTAAAATAAATCCTTCTCCTAACAGAAGCTGAAAATTCCTACCATGGGTCCCTCCTTTGGCCTAAGTCATTAAAGGCCTGCTCAGAAGCCAGTCTGCTGATTAGGAGACATAACCCTGGAAGTTGTCACCCGTGATGCCCCAGGGGAAGTTCGCTCCTCCGAGAGGCCCCTACCCACCTCTCCAGTGTTCCCTCCTGCACGGCCTTTACCACTCCCTTTAGCTGTGCCGGCCTTCTTGCTGTTCTTTGGATATTATGAATGTGTTCACACATCACGGTCTTATGTTCGTTCTGTCTTCTGCTGGACTGTCCTGTCCCCCATCTCATAACCAGTTCCTTCTCGTTCAGGTCTCAGCTCCCAGGTCACCTGCTCAAAAACTGATATCACAAAACTTAGGGGCATAAAATAACTGTGTTATTATGGTTAGAGATAATCTGGGCCAGGAATTTGGAAAGGGCATGGTAGGGGAGTTTGTCTCTGCTCCGTGATGTCTGAGGCCTCACCTGGAAGACTCAGAGACTGGGGAGACTTGATGTCTAGGGGCTGGGATCACCTGGAGTTACTTCTCTCACATACCTGGTGGTTGAGGCTGGCTGTTATCTGCGACCTCAGCTGGGCTGCTGACCAGAACACTACTGTTGCCTCTCCATGTGGGTAGGGGAGTTTGGTCTTCCTTACAGCATGGTTGGCTGGATTTCAAGAGTGAGTGTCTCAAGAGAGAGCCAGGAGAAAGGGGCATTTTTATGATCTAGCATAGGAAGTCATACAGTTGGGATAGTGACAAAGGTCTACCCAAGTTCAAGAGAAGAGGACATAGTCTCCAGCACCCTATGGGTGGAACATCAGACTCACATTGTATAAAGATTGAGTGAGAGAAGAGGTATTGTTGTGGGCATTTTTGGAAAATACAGTCTATCCCCAAAGCCTTTCTTAATAATTCAGTGTCAGTTAGGAATTATGTTTGACTGCTAATAACAGAATCCCAATTATAGTGTTTTAAATAATTTATGGATGGTTCTTGCATGTGAAATAAACCCAGGCCAAATTTGGCAGCTCCACAAAGTTTCAGGGACCAGGATTCCATCTGCCTTTCTGCTACATCCATTTCCAGAGTTCCTCAGGAACACAGGATGGCTGCTGCAGTTCTAATCATCACAGCTATGTCCCAAGCAGAAAGGAGAAAGGCTGAAAAGTGAGAGGTCATACCTCCCAGCTTAGTTAGTCCTCTTGAAAGCATGATGACAACTTCTTCCCTTTCCCTGGGCACTCCAGTTATAGGGGAAGCTAGATCAACTGAGAGTCTACTGGTCAAAGCTGGCCGCAGCTCAGTGGATCTACTTGTGTGTTCATTCTGGGTTCCAAGCTAAAGGGGCAGTAGGTAACCCCAGAAAAGCTTTTTCCAGGGTGACAGCAGAAGAGCAAATAGAAAACAGCAGAGGGCTTTTAAGAGGCAGGTTCACAACTGGCACATCGTCATTTCTGGCCATATCCCATTGGCCACAACAAGTGCCATGGCCAGGCCCAAAGGCTCAAGGGGCAAGGATATGCTCTTGCCTGTGGTGAGGTCATGGCAAAGGTTGGGTGCCGGGAGGGTGAAGCACAGTAGCTTTCCTTCTCTCTTCTACACTCACCATCTCATGCTTCCTTTTATTTTCTTCCTAGCACCTTTCACCATGTACAATAACCTAATTTATGTATTTGTTGACTTGTTATGTTACTGTTTTCATTTTCCTTCAGTTCAAAATACTTTCTAATTCCCCTGTGATTTCTTCTTTGACCTATGGGTTATTTAAAACTATGTTGTATAACTTCCAAGTATTTGTGTCTTTCCCAGATCTGCTGCTGCTAATCCCCGTTGGTAGGTTGGAAACATACCTTGTAGGGTCGCAGACCTTTTAAATTTATTGTAATTTGTTTTACAGCCTAGCATATGGCCTAGCATGGCCTAGGGAATGTTCCGTGCGTACTTGAAAAGAATGTGCTCTCCGGTTTTGTTGGGTGGGGTGTTCTGTGGATGTCACTTAGGTCAGGTTGATTGATAGTGTTGTTTGAGTCGTCTACATCCGCTCTCATTCTCCGTGCAGTTGTTTTGTTCATTATTGAGAGTGGGTGTTGCGGTCTCGACTGTTAACTGTTGAATTGTATATCTCTCCCTTCAATCCTGTCAGGTTTTGCTTCATGTGTTTCGGGGCTGTTTTTAGGCGCTTGTTTGCTATCTGCCTCCCTTGCTAAACTCAGAGTTCCTTAAAGGCAAAGAGCTAGACTGTTCCTTTGCCCCCTGTGGCTTGTGATGCCTGGTATATAGTTGGTGCTTAATAAGTACCCAATGAGTGAGTAATGGCAGGGTTAGTCCTTCCAGCAGTCCTATCATTTCTTCAATCAGGTAGCACCTGCTGTGTCCCAGGTATTGGCAACTTACCAGTGAACAATGGAGGAGGTCCCCACCCTATAGGAACTGAGTCTAGAGAGGGAGTCAGGCGTGACAAGGAACAATATTAATACAGTGTTAGGGGGCATTTTAAAGCTGAGGGGCTCAGGGGAGGCACCCCTAGGGCTTCAGGACAGATTCCCAGAGGGAAATGTGTCTGAGAGCCAGGTCCAAATTGCAGTGGGGAAGGTTTGTGTCTGGCATCAGCATGTGCAAAGGCCCAGAGGCCAGTTAAGAATGACATGTTTGGGAACTGAAAGAAATTCAGCCTGGAGGGAGCATTGTGAGTGAGAGGCAGAGCCGTGAGTGATGAGGCTAGAGAGATGAGGGGAAGAGCAGGGAGAGCCTCACTAACCATGCTAGATCCCTGAGGGTCCGTGGAGAGGCTATTGGGTGATTCCAGCACTGGAATGCCATAGGCAGATTTGAGGATTATGTGCCCGGTGGCTGACTACAGGGGTAGGGGTGGGGGCAAGTGGACAGACTGGCCACACATTTCTGGGTTGCACTAAAGACAGCAGGTCCTAGAGAGGGTCAGAGAAGTGTCATGGTGACTGCAGTGCGGGTCTTGCAGAGGGTGAGGGCTGGGGAAGGGCATGCTGTGGTCAGCTGGGCATAGCGTGTGTACCAGAAGTGATCCAGTGTGGAGATGTTAACTAAGAAGCCAGGGTTTCCCTAAGGGAGGGTGTGGGTGAGGAGGGGACGCTCAGGTACCCTTGGGGGGGAGGATTGCTAGAGTGTATAATAGATTTATTTTTAGTTTTTTGAGAAATCTTCATACTGTTTTCCATAGTGGTTGTACTAATTTGCATTCCTACCAACTTTTCTCCATACCCTTGCCAGCATCTGTTATTTTTTCTTTTCTTCCTTCTCGAGATTTCCTCAAATTCATATGAAGAGAAGCATCTGTTATTTTTTTGTTTCTCATGTTAGCCATTCCGACTAGGCAAGATGATATCTCATTGTGGTTGTTTTTTTTTTTTGCAGTTTTTAGCTGGGGCTGGGTTTGAACCCGCCACCTTCGGCATATGGGGCCGGCGTCCTACTCCTTTGAGCCACAGGAGCCGCCCTCTCATTGTGGTTTTGATTCGCATTTCCCTTATCATTAGTGATGCTGAGCAAGTACTTTTTCATATACCTGGTGCTCATTTGTCGTCTTTTGAGAATTGTCTATTTGTGTCCTCTGCCCAATTTTTTTTAATTTCAGATACAAATATTTTATTAGGTATGTGATTTGAAACATTTTATTCCATTCTATAGTTTGATTTTTTAGTTTTTTGATGATATCTACTAAATTGCAAGTTTGAATTTTGATGATATCTGATTTATTATTTTTTTGCTTTTATTACTTTTCATAAGCCATTCTTTTTATTTTTTTATTTTTAAGTCATTATACATAGATCATCAATGCATTTATGCCTTTGTGAGATTCAATGTGTTGATTATTTGTACAAACTGGAGTGTTTACATCCTACTAATTAACATAGCTTTCATCTCATTTACTTAATCACAGTGTTAAGACATTTATGTTCAATACTTGATAGATTTGACTTGAGGGAAGGTTGTTTATTGTTGGGTTGTTTGAATTCCTTGTATGTGGATCATTGTGAGTGTTTTGAGGCAGGCTGTGTTATGGTCCATTATTTCATTTCAAGAAACATAGTCAGCAGCACCCTTTCTGATTCACCTGTGTAAGTTTCAACTTATTTGGCTTATCAGTGTTGCTAGGAGGGCTTCATTTGTTACCGTCCGTGAGGATTTTATGTTTCTCAATTTTTGTGTATCTCAAAACTTTTCATGATGACCCGTGTATATTCTGGATATTAATCCCTTCTCAAACAAATAGTTTGAAAATATTTTCTTTCACTCAATAGGTTGTTTTTTCACACTTTGGTCGTTTCCTTTGTTGTACAGATGGTTTTTAGTATAATATAGACCCATTTATCTATTTCTGTTTTATTTATAGTTGTCTTGTGCTTTTGAGGTTTTAGCCATAAAGTCTTTGCCTAAATCGATGTCCAGAAGTGTTTTCTTTGTTTTCTTTTTAGTAGTTTGGGGTCTTATGTTTAAGTCTTTAATCTGGCTTGAATTGATATTTTTCTGTGGTGAGGGATGGAGGTCTAGTTCTATTCCTCTGTGTTACAGACGTCCTGTTTGTTAAAGAGGGTGCCCTTTCCGTAATGTATGTCCTAGTGCCTTTTTTGAAAATCAGTTGGCTGTAAATATGGGGCTTATTTTGGGGTCTGTATTCTGTCCAATTGATCTACCAATACATTGCTGTTTTGGTTAACATAGCCTGGAAATACATTTTGAAGTTTGAAGTCACATAATGTGATGGCTGCAACTTTTGTTCATTGTGCCTGAGAAGCTTTGGCTTGTTAGGCTTTTATCTGGTTCTGTGTTCATTTTAGGATTTTTTTTTCTATTGCTGTGAAAAATGATACTGGTATTTTGATAGAGATTGCATTGAATCTGTGTATTGTTTTGGACAGTATGGTCATTTCGATGTTAATTCTTCCAGTCCTTAAGTTTAAGATGTCTTCCCATTTGCTTGCATCCCCTGTAGCTTCTTTCATCATTTCTTTGTAGTTTTCCTTGTAGAGATCTTTCACATCCTTGGTCAGACCTATTCCTTGATATTTCATTTTTTTCTTGCTATTATAAATGAGATTGCCTTCTTGATTGCTTTTCCAGCTATTTCATTATTGATAGATTATATAATAGAAATGCTACTGATCTTTGTTGATTTTGAATCCTGTAACTTTACTGAATTTTCTCATCAGCTTTAAGGTTTTTGGTAGAGTCTTTAGTTTCACTAAATATAAGGTCATGTCATCTGTAAAGAGGGGCAGTTTAATGTCCTCTTTTCCAATTTGGATGCCCTTTATTTCTTTTTCTTGCCTGATTGCTCTGGCTAGGACTCCTAGTACTGTGTTGAATAGGAGTGATAAAAGTGTCTTGTTCCAGTTATTAGGGCCTTTTGGCTTTTCCCCTTTCTGTATGATTTTAGCAGTGAGTACTTGTCATATATGGCCTTTATTATTTGAGGTATGTTCCTTCTCTGCCTTCTTTATTGAGTGTTTGTATCATGATACAATGTTGAATTTTAACAAGGGCTTTTTCAGCATTGAGACAATCATATGGTTTTTGTCCTTCACTCTGTTGTTGTGATATTTATTTGCATATGTTAAATTCGTGATATAAATGCTACCTGATCATGGTGTATCATCTTTTTGATGTTATTGAATTCACTTAGCTAGAATTTTGTTGAGGAGTTTTGCATCTGTGTTTATGAGGGTTATTGGCCTGTAGTTTTATTTTTGTTGTTGTGTCCTTGTCTGATTCTTGAATCAGGTAATGCTGACCTTACAGAATGAGTCAGAGAGAATTCCCTCTTCTTTAATTTTTTGGAATTGTTTAAGGACGATTGGTATTAGTTCTTTATGTTTGGCAGAATTCAGCAGTGAATCCATCTGACCCTGGGTGGCTTTTCTTTGTTGGAAGACTTTTTGTTACTGATTCAGTCTTGCTACTTGTCATTAGTCTGTTCAGGTTTTCTATTTCTTCGTGATTCCATCTTGGTAGTTTGTATGTTTCCAGGATTTTATCCATTTTCTCTAGGCTTTCCAGTTTATTAGTGTATAGTTGTCCCTAGTTGACTCTGATGATCTTTTGTATTTTGATACTATCAGTTGTAATGTCTCATTTTTAATTTCTGACTTTTTTTATTTGGGTCTTCTCTCTTTTCTTGGTTTTAGTCTAGCTACTTATTAATAAAGGGTGTCCATAAAGTTCGTGTGCAATTAAAAGAAGCAAGTTTTTAACATTGCACATGAACTTTATGGACACCCAGTATTTATCAATTTTGTTTATCTTTTGGAAGAACCACCTTGTTTTATTGATCCCTGACATCTGTGTTTTCAAAAACCCTCCAGGTGATTCTATGATCAGTAACATTTGAGACCCACAGACAGATGATCCTTTAAGGACCCTTCAGCATGGACACTATGGTATCCTGCTACCTAGAAGCCAGCGTCCTCCAGGTCACTAGTCTTCAGCTTTGGCTGTGCAAAAGTACCTAGGGAGCTTTAAAAAATCCAGATGCTCAGGTCTCATGCTTAGAGTTTTTTGGCTTTTTTTAAAATTGATTTAGAGAGCTGCCTGGTCATCAGGATGTGAGAAGTTCCCAGGAGATTCCAAGGTGCATCTAAGATTGAACTGGAAAAGTAGCAAATTGGAGAGTGAAAACAAAAGTGAATGAGGCACAGTCTGCTCTCTGCTTAATTGGGGAGGAGATGACAGAAATATGAAGGGCAAGCAAATAGTCTGATAATGCAGTTATTTTGGAAAGCTATTGCTTTTTCAGGAACACATGAAACCCAGCCCCAGGTGTGCATTGGGTGCCCAGGAGGACTGAAGGCCATGGGCTAAACACGGCACATTTTCTAAGAGCTGCTGTTTTGCTCCAGATACATAATTTTAAACAAATTACATATGAATATATTTTGGAGACTAACATAAAATTTGCATTAATTTATAAGTTAAAATAAGAGACTTCAAAGACATTTCTAAGATTGTCCCTTCAGACTGTGACCCCACATTTCTGCAGGCTGTAGGACACTGGGGAGGCCATTAGACTCACTACTGAAATAACCTCAGAGGGCCTCATGAAGAAGATGGCATTTTAAGTAGCTTCGAAAGGTCAGCCAGATGTGGATGCTGGTAGCACAGAACAAAGACACAGAGGCTGGGAAAGGGGGTCACTATAAAGTAGCGGTTCTCAAAGTGTGATCCTCAAAACAGAAGCATCAGTGTCACCTGGGAAACTGTGGGAAACAGATTCCCCAGCCCCACCCAGATCTGCCGAATGGAGCCTCTGGGTGTGGGGCCCAGAAATCTGGGTCTCCATAAGCTGGGCAGGTGATGCTGTGCTTGCTCAAGTTGGAGAACTGCTGTCGTCATGGAATGCTGAGGAGGCTGCGGGGAGGCTGGACCAGCTTTTAAAGGCCCTGACCATCGGGCCAGGGAGCGTAACTCAGCTCTGAGGGTAGGAGAGCTGCCAAGGGTTTAGAGGAGGGGAGTAAAAAGTGAGGGGCCTCTCCTCGTTGCCCTAGGAGCTTCAGAGAACACTTTTTAAAAAATGTCTTGGAACTTAAGTGCAGTTCAGTACACAAATCTTAGTGTAGCTCGTGTGTGTGTGTGTGTGTGTGTGTGTGTGTGTGTGTACACTTCTGACTGCCACCCATGTAGAACATTTCCATCGTCCCAGAGATTCTTCTCACATCCTCCCAGAAGGTGCCACTATTTTGCTTTCTGTCACATTCAGTTAATGTAGCCTGTTCTTGAACTTCATACGATTGGAATCATGAATTTCGTACTCCATGGCGTCTGGCTTTAGCTCAGCATGGTCTGTCAGAGTGGTCTGGGGATAGGATATAGGTGTTCCTTTGTAGGAATATCCCATAGCTGGTGAACATTGGGGTTGTTTCCAGGTTAGGCTACTATAAACCCCTTATGAATGTTCTAATAGGTATCCTTTAGGGAACACTAAAAGTCATTTCTCCTTGTTATTTATCTACCAGCAGAATCGTGGAGTCAAGGCAAGCCTATATTTAGCCATATTAGAAACTGCCAAATATGTTTGCAAAGGAGTTAAAACCATATATATTCCCCTCCCGGTGTATGAAAGCAACACTTATCAACCCGTTGGTGTTGTCGCTCTTGACATTACTCACGGCCATTCTGGAGATTGTGTTGTGCTGTCTAACTGGGGCTTAATTTGCATTTCCCTGATGATTAATGCAATTGCGTATCCTTCCTTCTTTTTATTAGCCTTTCGGAAATCCTCTTTAAAAAGTGTCTTTTGCCTTTTTTTTTTTAATTGAGATGTCTGTCTTTTTCTTATTGACTTACAGGGGCTCTGGAAATATTCTGGACACAAATCTATTTTCAGATATGGGTATCGTGATATTTGTCGAATCCGTTACTTACCTAATTCATTTCTTTAACTGCTTTATTGAGGTACAAATCTCATATATACATATCAGCCCTTTAAAGTGTAAAATCCAATAGTTTTTAGTGCATATATTTTCAGAGTTGTGTAATCATCACCACAGTCGATTTTAGAACATTTTCATCACCCCAAGAAGAAACCTCATAACCGTGAGCTGTCACTCCCTACCAAGGAGGACACACACACCAGCCTCCCAGCCCGAGGCAACCACCAGTCTACTTTCTGTGTATAGATTTGCCTATTCTGGGCATTTCATATAAATGGGATGATAGAATTTGTAATCTTTTGTGTCCGGCATTTTTCATCTAGCATATTCTTTTAGGGTTTCTATATTGTAACATGTATCTATACTTGGTTCATTTTTATGGCTAATATTCCACCGTCTGGATAGACTATAATTCGTCTGCTTTTAGTTAATGGATATTTTGGTTCTTCCCACTTTTTGAGTTTTATGAAAATGCTGCAGTGAATATTCACATACAGATTCTTGTGTAAACACAAGTTTTCTGTTCTCTTGGGCATGTACCTAGTAGGAGTATAATTGCTGGGTCATATGACAACTCTTTAATCTTTCAAGGAGCTGGCAGACTGGTTTTCAGAGTGGCTGCACCATTTCACATTCCCACCATCATAGTACTGTATGAGGGTTCCAGTATTTTCACTCCTTTGCAACACTTGTTATTGTCCATCTTTTTGTTTTGTTTTGTTTTGTTTTTGTTTTATTTTTGAGACGGAGCCTCAAGCTGTCACCCTGGATAGAGTGCCGTGGCATCACAGCTCACAGCAACCTCCAATTCCTGGTCTCAAGCGAGTCTCCTGCCTCTGCCTCCCAAGTAGCTGGGACTACAGGTGTCCTCCACAACGCCCAGCCATTTTTTGGTTGCAGCCATCATTGTTGTTTGGTGGGCCCAGGCTGGATTCGAACCCGCCAGCTCAGGTGTACGTGGCTGGCACCTTAGCCTGTTGAGCCACAGGTGCTGAGCCTTTTTGTTTTGTTTTTGTTTTGTTTTGTCAGTCTTTAATTACAGCCATCTTAGGGAATGTGAAATAGTATCTCATTGTAGTTTTGATTTTCCGTTTCCCTAATGGGAATCTTTCATGTGCTTCTTGGTCATATGCTTCTTGGTATCCTCTGTGGAGAAATGTCTTTCCCAATCTTTCGTCCATTTTTTAACTGGGTTGCTTGTCATTTTATCATAATTCTGTAAAAAAAGTCCCTTATCAGGTATATGATTTGCAGGTATTTTCTCCCATTCTATAGGTTGTCTTTTTACTGTTTTGATAGTGTTCTTTGAAACATAAAAGTTTGTAATTTTGCTGAAGTCCAATCTTTTTTTGTTGTTGTTGCTTGTGTATTTGGTATCATATCTAAAGATGAAAGCTTTGCCGACCCCCACGTCACAAAGATTTACCTCTGTACTTTTTAAAGAGCTTTATGGTCATAGCTCTTACATCTAAGTCTTTAACCCGTTTTGAGTTAATTTCTGTGTATGGTATAAAGGAAGAGTCTAGGTTCATTCTTTTGCATGTAGATATCCAGTTGCCCAGCACCATTTGTTGAAAAGACTGTTCTTTCCCACTGAATTTTCTTATCACCCTTATTGAAAATCATTTGACCAGGCTCAGCGCCTGTGGCTCAATGGGCTAAGGCGCCAGCCACGTACACCTGAGCTGGTGGGTTCGAATCCAGCCCGGGCCCACCAAACAACAATGATGGCTGCAACCAAAAAATGGCCAGGCGTTGTGGCGGGCGCCTGTAGTCCCAGCTACT